>LR140172.1:0-18879 GCA_900659605.1 Tisbe holothuriae | reverse complement strand
TGTAATTTTAAGGTTTTAGGAAAATGTAATTGTAATTCATTACATTTTTCAAGCTAAAGTAATTGTAATTTGTAATTATTGTTGGTGAAAATTACAATTACCACTACATAAATGCGTAATTGTAACGAGATTTTCTTAATTTTTGGATGTAATTTATAAAAGTAATTAATTACATTTTTCAGGCAAAGTAATTGTAATTGTAATTTTGCCAAAATTAATGTAATTTAGTATTGCTTGGTATTACGTTATGTTACATTAGTAACATTACATATTTATTTGAATATGTGGCGAGTATATCAAGGTTTTAATGTATTCATGAAACAAAGTTGACAAGTATGTTTAGCCAGATCTCAGCTCAGGCCTGGGGAGGGGAAAAAGTGATTTTTATGTGTACTAAAAGTTACTTCCTGTAATGTTAAACTGTTCTCAGTGAATAACACTTAATAGATTATAGCTAACACTAGTTTAGTCACTGTTGCCCTTATTGCTTAACTTGATAAAACTTTCACATAATTATTCTTCCTTCGAAGAGAATTGGTCTTAAAATACACGACATTTAATAATTATTCACCACATCATTCAATTTCTAGAAAATCGTACTAACGGTACGATATGATAGAATTAATTACGCTCTGAATTACAACCAATGAAAATAGAAGTTAGCTTTCGTGTTACCGCGAGTAATTAATGAATACGGTAGTACGAAAAGGCGCGCATATAAACATCCTGAAAACACACAAGAAGTACAGTATAGAGAAACATGTGACATATATTAGAAACCTCCCAGACTGGCTACTTTTTGCATTTCTGCCAAGCAATTTTTTGCCATTTCAGTCAGCAGTTTTCTCATTTCTGCCAAGGAAATTACTTGGACTTAGAATAATTCAGATGTTACTTCAATGAGAAATGTTCTAAGTCCCAGAAATTTCCTTGGCAGAAATGAGATAAGTTAAGTCTCTTAAGTACACTTTCCAATATTATTTCCATATTCTCCTTAGAATCTTGTTCATTTTACATGTATACAGTTTGATTGAAATTAAACTACAAAGCTAACTTTCAATTGTTATCATGTAGCTGGTCATATGCAACTATTTTTTAGAAGATTATAGGGTGTATAAGCCTTGATGTTTATAAGCACATGGTTCTTTTTCTAATGGAAGCATAAAAAACGATGTGTTCGGCTTTTTAGTTCCTATATTTCTATTAGTACGAGTAGATCACTTTTCTCTCTTCTGTCTATCTGGTACCAAAGTAAAGAAGTAAAAGAACTCTAAGTAATGCCTCCTATGAGAGGATTATAAGAAATCAAATCCAGCAGCTTAGCAATGCAACATGAGCTTACCATAGATGAAAATACAGTGCTTTAAGTAATTGTATAATAAGTCATAAGCACTGAAGACCTCAGTGCTCTATGAATAAGGATAATTATATAAATGACCTGTTAAACTAATTGTTCTCTCTATATAATTAATGATATCAGCTTTCCTTGGCCGGCTCATGTATGATCACATAGTTTCTTCTAAGTGCAATATCCTCTTGGAGACACACTTTATTATTGATCAGTGAGTGAGAAAGCTCCAATAGAAGAAGATGAAGCACATTTCTATCATTGGAAAACACTTTTGGGCAGAGAAAAATACTTGAATATTCTAGCTGGCAAGCAATGGTAGAAAGTATATTTGAAAAGTAGAAAATTTACTTATGTTTTAAATCTAATTTTAGATTGATATGATCAAATTTGTCGAAAATTAGTAATGTATAATTCGTTACATTTCCGTTTAAAATTATAGTAGTATCATGCCATTTGTCAGTGTACACATTGTTTTTCCCCAGTGCAAAGTTTGTTTGGAACTGATAAGTAAATGTAAATCATAATTATTTGCATCATTATGAATGGAAAGTTACCTGTGTTAATGTATTAAAATAATTAATATTAGCCCGCGCCCGTCAGCAAATAATCAATGTCATTTTTTCCAAAACTTTGTAGAAGTGACGTCTTCTTCAAACATTAAACAAATATTTTAAGGATAATATGCAAAATACGGCAAGAGTAAGTAAATCCGGTGTATTTGGATGAATCTAGACAACTTTACCAGACACGCATATTTTGATAGAATCACTCCGTGTGTTATTTCAAGAGTGTCTTCTGTGAAAACAAAACCCACTCACTTTCGGAGAACGTAATACGTGTATTTGAGCTAGATTGAGGTTACACTGTATCATACATGAACATACGGATATAAATACATTTTTATCAAGATTCATTGGGTATCAATTATCATCATCTTGCGAAATTTGGAGTATAGGCACCTAATTGAGTCAATATTAGGAAATATTTGGGTTACCTGAACCCTGGCCATGTATGGAAGTAGCTTTCACATGTGTATATAATCATATTTGCAAACAGAGAGGCTTTGCTAATATACAATATGGCGGCGAGAAGAGCTTTCGAGAGCATTACCATGCCAATGCAAACAAATGTACTAATAAAACAAGGAAAACTTGAACCCAAATTGTGTAAAGTGAGGCCAATTAATGCTTCGAAATTCTGTAACCATAACGGTATTTGAGCCTCCATATTCATGCTACGGGTAATATGATGTGGTATGTTCTAGGTATTTTGTATAACAATGTACCAGAATTATAATGCAAAAACACTTTCTTAAGTACAGTCATATAGGGATGTAATTAGTTATAACTAGCTCTGTCTGTACGCTGTGCCAGACTGCCAGTCAACAAAAACATAGCAGAGTTCTCTTTAATGCAAGAAATTGATCATGCTGCAACGTTTATGACGTTATTTTGCACCATTAAAAATACTTGCTACGCATCCCAATTTTTATATTTTTGGCTACTGCCTTTTCTGGTTCATTTGCAATAGCAAACACCCAATAGCAAGTCCAAAAGAAGTTTCTGCGGGGATTGCCAGTAGCTAACCACATGTTTGACTTAGTGTGGCAGCTTTTTTGGATAATTATTTAAAAAAATCCATCCGCCAAGGCTGGTATTCGAACCCCGGCCCTCTGTCATAGAGGTCTTGCACGCTAACCATTCTGCCACAAGCTTTTGCTTTGCCTCATACTTACTCTTAAACTTCAATGCGTTCCAGGCCCATCTGATGATCTTCCTCGTCCTTGTCTTCTTCCTCCCATTTGTGGTCATCACGGCCTCCTACGTCGTCGTCACATACCGCATCTGGAGTTACAGCCGCTACACCGGGAGTAGCAACAGCAGCAAGTGCTCAGCGCACCGGCGGCGGCATCAGAGCAATGGATACTTTAGCGATGTGGATGCTGATGTGAACGAGGATGAGGATGAGACGGCAGTCTATGAAATGAAGGTTAGGATTGAATATAGTGTTTAGATGTCTTCTTCCTTCCATTTGTGGTCATCACGGCCTCCTACGTTGTTGTCACTTACCGCATCTGGAGCTGCAGCCGTTACACCGGGAGCAGCAACAGCAGCAAGTGCTCAGCACACCGACTGCGGCATCAGAGTAACGGATACTTTAGCGATGTGGATGCCAATGTGAATGAGGATGAGACGGCAGTCTATGAAATGAAGGTTAGGATTGAATTATTAGTGTTTAGACAAGACAAGTTTTTTTTTAGTTTTTATTGTTTGCTTGGCCCCTTTTGCATAATTCTCTCGGTAGATGGTGACACCTTTGAGCTAATTATGCAAAACGGCTGAGCAATCAAGTTCATTAGTCCATTCAATAGCAAAATTAGCGATAATATTTATGGCTTATCTTGGGGATGAATGGCTAGCCCTCGTATTGCTAATACATAAATGGTATTAACTACTACTAGACAGTATTAGCTGATATTCACTTTTTCTGAGTATAAAAAATAAAAAAATATGTCTTCAACCTTAAGGTGCCCTAAAATGGTTTCAATGAAAGCTCAAAACTTTGCCACATAGGCCATAACATTTTGGGAAATAGTATACTGTATTGTTAATGCTAGAATTACTCCTTAGGTCCTTGGTGTCAATGGGACCGTCCGCGGTCAACAGGACAACAGTGCCGTCAGCCGCCAGAGCAGCAAGAGCTGCAGCTGTGGACAGCGGTCACAGTTGCACTCAAGCTGCAAGTCCATATCAACAACCAGTGGTGGGAACAACTCAAATAATGGATGTGGAAACCACTGTGGACGGTCCAATCAGCAGCTGGTGATGTTGTCCAAGGCAAAGAGGAAGAGCTTGGAGATGACGGCCATGGTGACGGTGTGCTTTGCGGTGTGCTGGATGCCGTTTTGTGTGGTGCAGCTGTTATGGGCGTTTATACCAGAGAAAAGTAAGTTGATGCATTTGTTAAGACAACAACAAGTGGTGGGAACAACTCAAATAATGGGTGTGGAAACCACTGTGGACGGTCCAATCAGCAGCTGGTGATGTTGTCCAAGGCAAGTAGTAGGAGCTTGGAGATGACGGTCCCAGTGTCGGTGTGCTTTAGGCAATCCAGTTAGGAGCTAAAATGATGAGTAAATGAACAAACTGTTTTATTTATTCTTCTGAATTTCTCAGCTTCCATTTTATTTACAAACTCTCAGATATTCCTGACCCATCCCAACTTTCAGTCCAATCTCCCAAAACCAACAGCTTTATTGGCAATAACCACAGCAGCAAGCTTTCAGCTTCTCTTTACTAAGGAAAGGCCCATCTTCCAGTCATTTTAAGCCTCTGTTTTCCACTGCTCAACAGTACAATATGAAAACACATTCCAAGTATTTACCACTTATGTGGAACATGCTATAACTCCGTATTAAGAATGAATTTAGACAGTTCTATGTAATTACTGAGTATCTAATGAGCAGATTAATCAATTAATACTTTGTATTTTAACTGTTACTTACTAATAACCATACTAAATACTAATTTATAGATGATTGGCAATATCCTGGGATGTGTTTTGATATTGTGCTGTAGTGCTGCTGGTGCCCATAGAGGCTGAAAAGTGGGGAAGAGATGCATTTTTCTTCACTAATGTTGAAGGAAACAGAAGGAAGGGGGAAAAGAATGACTTCCTTGGCTTCTTCGTGGCCACAATACATTGGTTTCATGCTAATTATCTACTTTAAAAGACCATTAACTTAATTTGCTATTAACCCATCTGAGAACTTATTGAAAACCTCTTATGCATCGATTGCTCACTGATTGAACAGTTTGTATATTTAATTAAGGGCTCATATAAATGTACAAAGAGGGTCAATTATATCCAAATCAAAACCACTGTGTTAAAGTTGAGAACAAGTTTTCAGCATCCTGCAGCAAGTTTTGTGTGTGTGCTCATTTTATATTTCAGAATATTTTCTCTTGGTCCACTGCGCCAAAAATATTTTAAAAGATGCGGACTTGGCCAAACATGGCTTATAACTCTTCCTAACATCGAGCATTATCTTTTATATGCTAAACATACCTAAATTGGAGTTAACATTCATTGTAACCTCTTCCCACTAGTACTAGCTTCTTAATTGGATTTATGACCTAATTTTTATTATAAAATCAAACAATTAAAAGTTGCCCATCTTTTGTTTCCCCGGGTAAAACAGAGAGACCATCCGCGGAATTTTAAATCGCTCCCAGCGACTCTTGTTCTCATTTTTATTTTCCGTAATGTAATAATGGAGAAAAAGAAGAAGAAAGCCCTTTTAAAGACCTCAACATGGCACAGTGGTCTTCATATATATAAGGAACTGAAATTGCACAGTGGGATCCATATGTAAGGCAACAAGGACAGTTTTTAAAGGTTAATACATGAACTTCCCAACCCGCTGTGCATTTTTCTGATGAACCAAGGAAGAAACTGCGACGGTGCAAAATATGTCGCAGTTATACAGAGTGTTTCATGTGTGCATTGCGCATGGCATAGTAACGTACATGTGCAAGAATGACTTTTAAAAGGTTTAGAGGCAATTTAACCTTGCCTTTAACAAAGGCATTAATATTCTTAAATGTATGCCGTGACGTACAACTTTGGCGTGGAATGAGAATAATAGACCTTTGATGTTCAAAGAATGAATAACGAAACATTTTCTGCAACGATTTAATTCAAGAATTTAATCAAGCGTATAGCGAAATCGTGCGAGACTCCCATGCAAGGGGGCTGGAGTTCGAATCCCGGTCCCGGCGCTTGGGATTTTTCAATCGCTCTCCAAAAAGCTGCCACACAAATTGCCCTTGTACGGTGGGCTATTGCAATGAACCTGAAAAGGTAGTGTCCTAAAATAAATAAAAAGGGAAACAAACATAAAGTATCCTCATAGCAAGGGTATAGAGAAAAGGTGCCTCATAGTAAATGACCTTAATATTAAAACCTTTTCTACTTTCAGTGAATGGTTTCGACCCTTGGGTGGCTGTCCTCATGCTTTTGGCATCTCTGAACTCTACAACGAACCCTTGGATCTACTTGTGCTTTAGTAGTGCAGTGTTACAGCAAGTAAAGGTAAGTAAAATCGTTAAATAAGGAACTGTTTATGTCTTATACCGACCAAACCGACTGTTGGGTGACTTGAGTCAAACTAAGTTGTATTCATGTACTGACTACAAAAGGACTTTCATTACCAGGCACCTCTACTTGTATCCGCGATCAAAAGTCCATTTTAGTCATTTGTTTGCTCAATATACGATGCGAGAGTATTACTGTATAATGCATATAATATTACATCACACTTAATCCGTAAGTAAACAATGAAGAAACCATACTTACTACTTAGTGCTTCGGCGCTTCCTCCCAGACATAAATCACGTTAATGACTGGTTTCTAGACTTTATACTAACCTGAGAATAACGGCTTTCCTGTCGTTGTACATACTCACATAATCATATTCTCCGGGGAAAGAGGCTTTTCCATTCTCTGAGTAATGCATTTCCAAGCAAAATTACAAGTAACTTATATTTCGGCTATTCAAATGATAAGAGTTCTCAAGCCCAAATTGTAACTCTTAAGAAGTGCCAATAACTTTTTACACGGGTTTTATGTTCTGTATTGATACTACAGTATGCGCATTCATAAGAGGACTCTTTTGATTGCTTATTTCAAGCTCTTTGTAGAAGTATAACAAACTGATTTGGCACCATTTGGTTCTTATCATTTGGACAGCCCATTTAATCGTAAAGTAATTTGTAGTCTTTTACAGTAACTTACCACTGCAATTTTCAAGTCAGTCATTTGAAAAGTAATTTTAGAAAGCCTTCCCGCTTTTCTAATTATGTAAGAAGTTCTTGCTCGTAAGGATAAATCCCCGTAGGATTTCCAGAGAGAGGAGAAATTGCACTTCTTCTGTCCAACTTTTCTCCCCTCATTAGAGGAATGGCATGGGGAGAATATATATTTTTCCCGCGGTAAAAGCCCATCGGCGAAACTTTGAGAGACAGCTACAGAAATAAAACAGGGATGCCGGAATATAAAGTGACATATTAAAAGATGACAGGGATGCCATTATAAGTGTAAACCGTCACAAAGTCTGTGCATTGCAAGATATATACTTAGCTTCCTACATGTATACAATTATTGGAGTCCAGGCTAGATCAGCTATCCATATTATAAGAAGCAAAGGTGCTAAACCAGTTTGTTCCAATTCTATAAAGAGCTTGATATAATCATTTGAAAGAGTGCCTAACCCCTTATCAGCCTTATGTACGTTTATAGTAATAGTGCAGAGCCTAAACCATTTGCTAAAAGTCTTTGTTGGCTCTTTGGAATAGTGAGAATTTTGGCTAGATAACTCTTATCATTTGGATAGCCGAAATACACTGTGCCCTTAACTGTGGAGAAGTGTTTTGTTAGCTAAGGCAGTTTTGATGAATATTGCCATAAAATACAATGTTCTGTTGTATAGAAGCCGTTATCCGTTCCTATCGTATCCTACTTATTTTAATGTAGAAGATACACCCATGCATCCAACTTTTTAAGGAGAAGCAAGAGACGCTCCGTCATTTAATTTTTGACATGCTTTTCGGAGCCCCTATTTTGGTAGCATAAAGTCAAAGCTCACAATGAGAATACATACCATGCCAAACTTGCAAAGGTACAAACTCACAACAAACGGAATTGCATGTCTCTTGCTATTTGTCGTCTTATTTTGGGTAAATATTTAAGGTGCCTCCTCCAGAGCCTCTATCAGTTGTAAAACGACAATTGTGCATTCTGAGTAAATATTCGTACAAAAAGCACGCAAGAAAAGCTAGAATATTGCTGTCTATGAGTGCAAGTTCGTGGCAGAATAGCAAGCAAGCAAAACTTCTATGCAAGGGGGGCGGGGATCAATTCCCGGCCTTGGCAGATGGATTTTTCAATTGTTCTAAAAAAGCTGCCACCATCCCTCAAGGACTTGCCATTGGGCGTGTTATTGCAATGAACCTGACAAGGTAGTGCCCTAAAATATATAAAGAGGGATGCATAGCAAATATTTGCAACATTGATTTTCATTGTTGCTAGTAATTCATTTACTGCAGCAGACAATAATTTCTTCGCCATAATTAACTGTGCCACAGTCTAAGTAGTTCTGCAAAAAAAGCCACGAAAAAATAATATGCATTGTTCTAAGATTAATCTTCAGCATGGTCCAGTAGACCTATTCTATGCCAGTTCATTCTTGCTTTCTACCCAACCACCGGAAATTAACCTTTTAATCTTTACTTCCAATGCTAAACAATGACTTTTACAAAACACTAGAAGTCATAAGCTGCATTGCAAGCTAATTAGTATGACTTTTTCTTCTTTGGGTCATAATTAATTCTACAGTACAATAACAAAACACATCCAAGGATTTATCTAGCCATCTTAAAATGAGAAATTAGCATGATTATCAGTAATTAACTGTTAAAATACAAGCAATAATTGATTAATCAGCTATTCAATATTTACATAAAAGTGTATCCAAATACATTATTAATGCGGAGGTATAACATGTTCTACATATGTGGTTAATTCTTGGAATGTGTTTTGATATTGTGCTGTAGTTATGTTGTAATGTTAATCCCGAGGTCAAACTAAGAAGGCCTTAGTTTTTGTACTGCATTTACCAGAATAACACAATAAGCAGTTTCACATTGAAGGCTCTCAAAAATGTAGCCATGTACGTGTCAAGTGTGCCATATCTTGAGGCCTGTATTTTCACATAACTTGATATGATAATACAGCTTATACAAGAGGCCCTTTTTCCTACCAATTGGAAGGCTGCAAAAACTTTGATCAATTTCAATGGACATTTTCCCGCCTCCTTCTTTTGAACCGTACTGCTTCTGATTATGAATGTAATATATGTGGGTGTGTTATCATTGCATCTTACCCTATATAGTCACTGTGTCAGTAGCAAAGAGGGTTTTATATTTTGGTATATATGCTTCACTGTGCATTTAAAGGGTTCATTATGTAAAAGCGTCCGATCAGCAAATAAGGTTTTACCCATAAATTGTTTGACATTATAAAAAGACAGAGAGAGAGTCTTGTATAATTATTATGTCTTACTCTTTGTACTCTACCTGCGGTTTCTCAGTATATTGCTTCTTACAGCAGGGACATACTCTTATACAGG
This sequence comes from Tisbe holothuriae, assembly GCA_900659605.1. NCBI lineage: Eukaryota > Metazoa > Arthropoda > Copepoda > Harpacticoida > Tisbidae > Tisbe > Tisbe holothuriae. Next base: position 9,340 of record LR140172.1, on the reverse strand, counting down.
GTGTTTTTATAAAGTGATCAATAGTTTTGGCTTATATCTCAGCCATACGGCATCCAATGATGTTTCTTATAAAGTCAAAAAATCTTTTTTGGATATGGAACTTTTAAATTTTATGTTGTATTTTAGCATTTTCCTTTTTCTTTTGACATCTAGAGCTATTCTTGCAAAGTAAACCATGAAATACCTCCAAATAGCCAACAGTCTAACTTTTGAAAAATACGGCAATCATGCCCCAAAGTGTACAAACATAGTTGCAATGCCTTTTTGGAATGATAAAAATATGTTTCAAAGGCTTTTGATGTGATTACAGGCAGTTTTAGGGTCATTTATAGATATTTTCCATATGGCTGCTGGAGGGCTACTTAGTAAAATGAGGTTTTGCCTCCTTTTACCCAATCAATTATAAATAGTAACAATCCCATAAAATATTCTTTTCTATGGTGTGCATGTGTAACATAAAGTTCCATACCTAAAACAGCTTTTTTGACTTCATAACAAAATTGATTGGATGTCACATGGCAGAGTTATAAGCCAATACTTTTGATCAAGTTAAGAAAAACACCCTGTATAAGATATTCCTCAATATATTTCTCAAATAGAGCTTTTTTATATCGTGTGGCATAAGCTTATGATATAATGGTATCGGTCAAAAGTTTATAATAAGGGCTCCTAAGCTGAAAAGAAGAAAAAGAAGGATGGAAAAAGTTTTGCAATTCTGAGCAGGAAATATTGAAACTGACAGCAAAAATGCAAATGTCTTTGAGCTCTTCAGCTCGCATTTCGTGCACTATAAACTTTTTGAGGAAAATACAGCTCAACTGCACTTTAAAAATAGAAGTGTTTTAAAACTGGAAAGGTTGCATTTTACCCGTTAATTACATTGCATTTTGTTAAACAAGTATTTAGCATGCTTATTAGCAATTAACCATTAAAATGCAAGTATTAATTGTTAATTAGATATTCAATAATTACGTAAAAGTGCCTAAATTCATTTTTAATGCAGAGTTATGACATGTTCTACATAAGTGGGAAATTCTTAGAATGTGTTTTTGATATTGCACTGCTGAAATGCATTAAGGCTCAATTAAGCCATTCAAATATGAATATTCGGCTAATTTTATTTTAAATACTAAATTTTATATACAATAGACCAGGTTTAATTATATTTTTTACTTTATGTCGAAGATTTGGATCTTCAAAAGAGAGGGCGATGTGAAAGTAGAGGTTTGCATCATCCATGAGTCCCTTTCTAGTATCAAATTTCATGACGCTTCTTTCCATCATACGTGATGCTTGAGTGTTTGTCTCGAATTTCATTTATTTTACAAGCCTTACAATAACATTTGTTTAGACAAGTCAAGAATGATGTAATTCTAGGAATAAAATTGAAACGTTCATGATTTTCTTTTCCAATTTAATTCTTCCTAAATGCTTTTTAAAATATATTACAATATATTGACTAAACGTACGTCATGTTTGTACGTAGAATCCCAAGCACTTTACTATTATGAATAACTACGCACGCACTTCGTATACATTTGATGGTGTGCTAATTACATTTACACGGAAATAACATTCATTTCTCTTATTCTTAATTTACCCCGCAGCGTAATAATGACTTTATGCATTTACAGGGAAGAGAATTCGAGTAAATGAAGCATATTCACTTGGGTCATTAACATTGTATGATGAAATACATGCGCATGACCTGCGACAATCTATTTTTACATTGCCGACATATTAATAAACATACATTGGCATCCATTGAAAAGAGGTTCAAAGCTTTAATTATTTTGAGGATGTACATGTTTTACCTTTCTGGGGAAGACGTCCCTTTTCGCTTTTGATGATATACGTAAAACTGCAACAAACACATTTATATAAAATAACCTCTTTTGGAGGCCCAAATTAATAAACATACGCAGACTTTATATACCAGTTCGTACTTGATAATATTTTTGTAGAGGACTTCTTGATAAAGTCTATAAGTTCTGATTATAAACCATTTCCAAAATATCATTAAATTGACTTAAAATTTCAATTTTATCCTTCCAGCAACTCGTCGGTATGCGCTCCACCCTGGGCGGCCCCGACTCCCTCGGCGGGGCCGACGCCGACCGCGCCGTCGAGCCCCAACAGCGCCCCACCACAAAACGGATCCTCTTCAGCCGACGCAACAACCACAACAACCACCACCCAGCTTTGGCCAACAATGGGCACTGCACGCCGCCCATGCTCGCTAAAGGGGCCGGGACGAGTAGTAGTGGCCGGGTCAAGAGTGAACCCGTTATCTACTATGGGGATAGGGATAATGGGTTCAAAATTTGAGCATCAATGGAATAATTAAAGATAGTTTATGCTATTTATGTCATCAATGGTAATATGACCAAACACAGTCAGGCTTGTAAATAAGGAATTTGCATATATTATATGTTTACAAGCACGTGTTTGGTAGCAGCGACTGTCCAAATGATAAGAAGCAAAGGGTGGAATATATGTTTGTATTAATTCTTCAAGGAGCTTGAAATAAACATTTGAAAGCGTCTTTAACCTCTTATGTTGGTTATAGTATCAGTACAGCGCATAAAAAATGTGCTAAATATCTTTGTTGGATCTTTTGAAGAGTTAAAATTTTGGCTAGAGAACTCTTGTCATTTGGACAGCTCAAGCTATCTGTTACATTGATGGCTATTAGCATACGAGCTGATAAGATATTTAAAGACATACTATAATTACGTACTGTGCTGTAATAATGCTTATTGAATATATACGAAATAGAGTTGCTATTTTTAATCGGAGTCTACAGGTGTTGTTCAAAAATCTTCTTCTTCGCGGTTGAGCTGTGCTGACTGATTAATTATAACATGTGCCTTTTGTATGTCTACAGTACAATATTAAAACACATCCCAGGGGTTTGCCATATTTAAATGAGTATTTGGCATGGTTATTAGTAATTAACCGTTACAATACAAGTATTACTTGACTCATCAGCTTATCTGCTATTCATTAATTATGTAAAAGTGTCTTAATACATTCTTAATGCGGAGTTATAGAGTGTTCAACGTAAGTGGTAATTTCTTGAAAGATGTTTTAACATTGTACTGTTGGTGTCTTGCTATTTTGCGTTGAGTAAAAGTGACTTTAAACATGAAATCGCACGAGCAGTGTGCATAAAGTAGGTGACAATTAAAATATGTAGATAACACTTGTCTGAGTTCTCTTGCTTATGCTTATGTTTAAATGTCCTTTTAGGAGAATTATGAACTATGCTGTTATACAAGTATTTATTAGTCTAAACAAATTGTTCCAATCTGGGGTTATGTGGCATAAGAGACACTCTATAAGACTCTCTTTTCATACTTCAAGTGAGTTTCACTCTACTTGGTATATTTATAATCCGTTCTGGCATATTTAACATGTCAGCTCAAAAAAAGTTTTCCACGGGGTGTTACGACATTTTTTTTGCATAAGTTAATGAACATGTCAGAGAGCTGCAAACACAATGGGATGATAGTAATCTTAATTAAAGTAATACAACAATATAAAATGGATAAAACTAAGGTAAACCACTGTGGATATAATTATTTAAACAGTCAAACCATTGTGCGTCTAATTAACTGGAATGTGACTTTTTATCTCATTTAACTGTGCGGTGTAGCAATTTAATCCTGGTAATTATTCCATCACTGCTAATCCAGTGAAATCTACATTTTAGAATGAATGTCCAAAAAAGTTCTTCTCGGAATAAAATCGAGAGTTATATGGTCGTATTTTACTTTAACTGTTCCAACCCTAATCCAATTTTCAGTCGAATAAAGAACCCTTTATTTCGATGTTTCTCCAAATTCGAGTAGTATTGTTATTTTCACTGCTGTCAATCTGGCAGCGCCACTGAGCGTGAACGAGGGAAAATCACAGATCGGCTGTCCAAATGATAAGAAGCTAATGGTGCCAAATCTGTTTGTTCTAATTCTATAAATAGCTTGAGAGTAGCATTCGTAAGTGTCCTTTACCTCTTGTGTACATTTATTTTATAGTATCTGTACAGATCATAAACAGACGTTATAAAACTTCATTTGGATTTTCTGAAGAGGTGCAATTTTGGCTAGAGAATTCTTATCATTTGGACAGCCGAGATAGAGCAATCGGAAAGTAAAGTGTAATATGTGACTATGCTTCAGTTATATTAGACATAATTAAAGCAAATAATAATTAATAATAAACATATTTAAATGCAGGCGGTAGGGCTGATTATTGACACGTTTATTGTTCATATAAAGCAAAATAATTCAAGATCAAGTTATTAGTACATGAAGCGTACATATCATTCTACCAAATACAAACATAGGGTACGATAGGACCACTTATTACTTATTAACTTTTCCCAACACTCTTTCCACTTATTCCTCAGAGGGTTTCTTTCACTTTCGCAGACTTCCCAATTGAATTCTTTTTTGTCTAATTCTGACCTGGTGAGTGAAAAAGAGCATTCATTGTCGCAATTGAATAGAAGAAAGTCATCGCCCTTTTATTTGTCACAAATTGCTAAATACAGTTGCTAACAATGCAGAGTGATCGTATGTTAAGGATGGATATAACGCTGCAAGAAATGATGAGAGTGTATTTGTTTTATGATCTGTTTAAAAAATAAATTGCTATGCATCCCTCTTTATATATTTAAGGGCACTACCTTTTCAGGTTCATTGCAATAGCATGCCGCAATCACAATTTTTCATCGTCGTGCCACTGGGGGAATTGAACCTGCAACCTCTTGGACCGCAGGGACAAGCGACTTGCAATCAATGCTACCAATTCCCCCAAATGGTCTGTTTTATATTTAGTAAACAGACTGCCACTACAACAGTACTTTTCACGCCTTTTTGATGTATTTATTAATCATGCTTGCTAATCTCCAGTAAGTTAAAGCATCATGGTTAAAACTCATTATATCATTTATCTGCATATCTTGTCTTACTCCCATGATGCCTATGCTTGTTTTTATTAGTTAGATATCAAAATATAATCGTAGTAGCAGGGGAACCACTCCAATTAATTTTTCAAAGTCAATAAAACATCGTAACTGCCAGAGCAACAAAACTTTATATTTAATTAGAATGAATGAAGCTTAGAGTTGTAGGATTGGAGAAAAGATTTGTTTTAATTACTACTCCGACAAAACTTAATTGAAAAAGTCATACATGAACAAAGTAAGTGACAAAAATGATGCAACTTTAAAGTTGTTCTTCATTATTTGGTTTGTTTTGCATCCTAAAGAGTGAAAATAATATCCTGAATGTATGGACTTGTTTAGATTGCAACCGATAAGAAACTGAAAGAGCCACAGTTCACGTTTGTTCGTGGCAAAGGGTCGATTCAGAAAGAGGCCCCGAAAACTAATTATAAGTTTCAGAAAGAGAGCAAAAGTCAAACTAAAGGGAAAAGTATTTCTTTCTTCTTCTACTTACACTTTTGTCGGGAGTTCAAATGAAAGGAGGGGAAAATAACAGTTTGCAATTACTTGATTTGCGATAAGGCACTTAAAATACGTTAAAATACTCACTAGAGTCACTACAGAGGTCTTTTATTAATTACTTGAGTTTGTATATATTTATTAGTTTATTGTGTATTAATACTTTTATTGCGCCCGTCGACTTAACGATTTTAAGCAATGAAAAGAAACCTTTAATTAGATTCTACCACTGTTTATGAGTCATGATTCGTGGACGCTAAGATAGTAGTTCCCATTACACTTACATTGCCTAAAAATTATTCTATTTTTAAAATATTGACACTAACAAAGACGTACAACATGACAAAAGACATGTCTCCTGTAACCAAAGGTATTAATTGGCTTTATTAATGCCTTTAATGACGCCTAAATCACTCTTAGTACGTGTCATGTTTCGATACATATGTTTCTACATCTGTCAGAAAAAAACACTCAATCATCCAGACCTGCGTAGGTTCAACAATTTTTTGTGAAATGGATGCCCGGATGGCTGGGCTGCCAGTTTGAAATAAATACATATAATTGAAATAAAAGACACTCTATAAAGTACATGAGAATGTTAACCAAGCAAATGCGGAGTAGGAACCCAATCATAATTGTAAACGTAGCTTAGATAAATATTAACAGTCAAACACCTTGTTAAGTACTTGACGTGCTCACACAAGTGAATTAAACTCATTAAAGTGTCATCCCTGCTTTCCGATTTCATTGGTCATCACTTTTTTCGCTTCGGTCACGTTCGTTCTAGATATCTTGATGATCCCTACAAAAGAAGAAAGAAAGAAGAAACGAACTCTTTGATCATCTGAGATGACTTCGCGAATACGTTTTTCATCTCAGCACGACGAAATTGACTTTTTCTCGTACTCAGACGACTGTCAAAACAGGGATTCTGGGATGAAGATGATTGGTCCCGCCGAGATTCGTTTCTCTGACGGTACGCGTCGCATACCAGCCGTTGATGTATGCATGCATTTCTCATATTAATGAAAGTACGGATTTAAGGAGTTTTAGGTTATTGCAGGACAAGAAATGTGACTAATATGCCACAGTGACTGGTATGCGACGCTGACGTCAGCGTCTATCTGAAACGAATCTCGGCGGGGTATGGTCATACATGACTAAAGGCAAGTACTCCTCAGTCTATACTCTATACTCTGGTACTATATTATGACTTATAAATATAATACAATAATATTTATCTCAGAAATTGACACCTAAAAGGCATTGTCTTATGTCTAAAATACTTACATTTAAATAGAGTAACTCAATCCCTTTTTCTTCTGGAAATCTAATCAATTTTCTCATGTATGGCCACAGCAGTGTATTTTGATAGAGTGTTGATTCTACGGAGTACATGAAGATGTTACCAACTCTATTTGACCATGGAAGAGGATAAATGGGTTTGTTGTCAGATATTTATAGATTGATGACCCGGTTAGAAATACAGTCATTGCAGAAAACAGTTTACTGTTCAACAATACAAAATCAAAACATATTCCAAGAATTTGCCACCCATATATAACATGGTATAAATCCACAATGAGAATGTATTTAGACACTTTTACATAATTATTGAATGGCTAATTAATACTTGTACGTTTACGATTAATTACTGATGATCACACGCTAAATACTCATTTAAAGTTGGCTGGCAAATTCCAAGTCTGGCAGGATTACGTCTGCTTGTTTTTGGTTGCTTGAGGCATTTCAAAAGTAACCCAGATGTCCCTATATCTCGGCTGTCCAAATGATAAGAGCTCTCTAGCCAAAATTGCAACTCTTAGGAAGAGCCAACAATTTTTTATCACAATATGTTTTATGCTCTGTACTGATACTATAAAATGTACATGATAGGTAAAGGACTCTTTTGAATGCTTATATCAAGCTATTTATAGAAGTACAACAAACATATTTGGCACTTTTTGCTTCTTATCATTTGGACTGCCTATCTGTTTATAGCCGCGTTGCGAATGCACTTTATTTATCAGATTCTGGTTCAACGTTCTTCTCTCTACGTTAGATCGATTAGATCATCGGACAATCGTTTTAAAATTGATTTCCCTCCGGGCCGTGACGTAGAAATGAAGATTTATATTGAATATCCTAAAAAGAGATTTATTCAAATTGGTTGCAAAATATACATCACCATGAAAACACTGTGCTCTCGAGAAATTGCAAATAATATTTTGTGCTAAGAATTCAAAATAACTGTTGTGCATGCTATGTAATATAATTAATATTTTTGCACTATGAAGCCACTGTGCTGTCTGATAAAAACTTTTAGCCATGTCTGTCGAATATCATCCTGGAAGAAGTCACAATGTCCAGTAAATTCTCACTTTTATGCATTAATTATAGGTTTTATAACAATATATAGCTGACGTAATTGTGCGCTTTAAGTCATGTATCCAATTCCAAGTGTTACTTGAGGAGGACTTTTTCCCGGAAAAAGGATAGAAAAGATAACATAACACTTGACTGTAAAAACAACTTTCCTTACATATAGCGAACCCCATTGAGAAACCCTTTTACGAAACACATTATACAATGTATTTTATGCGTAACCCAAGTGTATGAAGACACTTACCCTGCATGCATTTTATACCCATGCTTTTGAATATTTTGTTTATCTTTTTGCATCCACAACTAAACGCAGGAAACCTTCCCGCCGAGAAAGGATTTAAGAAAAAGCTGTAATGCAGCATTTCCGTTCTCATGCAGTTTTGTGGCTGTAGTACAGCCACAGAATGAAAATGCAGACTTTGACTTCACAGAGATGCGGTTTTAGTGACCAAAAGAGCTTAAAACCGCAGCCAAGTAAGCTTAAAACCGCATGCTGTTCATTGGCGTATGACAGCCACAGTACGGAAATGCAGTCTCCATTCTCGGCGGGTTCTTTCGTAATGTGTTGTATGAATACAAAACTTACGACTCATGTGATTTATTGTTGCAATCATTTCCCAATGTAAACACCACGATGAGCATCAGGTGTCCAATTTTTGCCCAAAATATGGCTTATTTTATCCCCAGCAGATGCTCTCAAATGTAATAAATAACCTTGCAGAGAACGTCCTTAATAGCTTATGGTGTTTGTCATTCGACCGATATAATTAAATGTGCAAAGTCAATTATTGCATTGTTAGGGTCTAATTAAAGAATTATTGACACTTTGCAAGGTTGTTTTCATTATTAGGTGAATTTAGCCTGCAATTATCATACTAATAAAAATGTGCATCTACTAAGGACAAAATTTAATGATAAATTGGTTTCAATGAATGAAGTACAGCAGCTAATCAGAATAAATAGCTGCATCCAATGTCATATATAGACAATTATTGGGTAAAACCGATGCATTTCGTAATAGAATGCTCATATTGAGAAGCAAAATGTCTGAATGTCATATGAAAATGTAGAAATACATGAATGGTATCAATGTGGTCATTTATAGAAGCTAATTATTACAATAAGTTTTATGCATATTGTATAACCCACCATTTTTCCTAATCCAAGTATGACAAAGAACATCTCAAATGTTCTCTTTTTCTTCCTTCTCTGTCACCGCATATCGGGCCAATTTTACACACAAAACGCCGCAGTCATGAAGGGAAAAATGGTGCGGCATATCATCGTCATATTAGCAAAGGAAATCTCTCTCTCTCTCTCTCTCTCTCTCTAACTCTAACTCTCTCTCATCCCTCTCGGTCTCTCTCTCTCTCTCTTTCTATCTCTTTCACCCTATCTCTCTCCGTCTCTCTTTCTCCGTCTCTCTCTAGCTTCCTCTCTCTCTCTCCTCTCCCATCCCTCTTGGGCTCGCTCTCTTTCTCTCTC
>LR140171.1:0-18874 GCA_900659605.1 Tisbe holothuriae | reverse complement strand
ACATTAGTTCAGTGTTACATCAAGTTAGATACATTGGCATTAGTATGTGTCTTTGCTAGTAATACACCTTCTAAATGTCCAGGATAAAGTTATTGTCACTGTGACAAGAATACTGAATAGCAGTAACTCAAAATAGTTAGTATCCCCATCACATAATAGTTAATGTCATCATTACCTAAATATTTGTTGTCACAAAAAAATTAGTATCACCATCACACAATAGTTAATGTCACTGTCACCTTAATATTTGTTGTCACCATCACCAACAAATAAAGTTTTACTCACACCTAACCTTAATGAGTCAAGTGTCTACTTGTTACCTGTGACAAATATATATGTCTCCAGCTAAGCAAGTGCCGGTTTTAAATATAGTTTAAAACTGTCCGTTTTAGCTTTTTGGGGGTTGTACATGTCTTATTTGACATGATATATAGCAATGATTTAGCACTTGCAAGAAAGGATATTGTATAGCATGTAAGATAATCAAGGTGTAATTCTACAATTTCTTAGCATTCACTGTAATACATAGGATATAAAAAATATTTTGGTGCAAATATAAGAAGCCAATAAGTTTTCTTTGGATTTTTCTCAAATCTCCACTTTCTAGAAAACTGACTTTTTGCTAAGAAAGTCTATTTCGGTTTTCAAATAACTGAGGCTTTTATAAATTATATATATATATATATACAAAGACCCTTGACATTAGTATTATTTAATGTCACTATCATCTTTAAAATTAAAATTGCCGTCACCATTACTGTCACCATCACCCTTTACATTAATGTCACCGTCACCTTACAATTACTGTCACCGTCACCTTTACAATTACTGTCACCGTCACCTTTGTAATAATTGCCTCCATCAATTTTGTCACTTAGAGGCTCATTTAAGCCTTTATAAAACTTTCCATGTATGTTCATAACTTACATTATTGTCATTACTTATTGGAATTTATGTCACAATCACTATAACAATTATTGTCACCGTCACATACACTTCCAATTTAAAACTCCCGCCCTTTTCCCATCCTTGCATCACCCTTACATTGCTTCACCTCTCACTTGACAGCTTCACCTCTCCACTTGCTCTCTCCCAGCTGACGGAGAATAATCCGCGGTAAAATTAACCTATACTGAAGTGCCGGCATGCCTCTATAAGGGACAGCGTGCGATTAAATTCAGGGAAAACCTGAAAATTAATTGCAAATATGGAAGTATGCCACTTTTAATTAAATGAATTTGGGACTTAATTTGATCTTATTGTCCCAAAAAAACTAGACTTGAATTTATGGAATTGGTAAAATATCATGAATGTTTGGCATTTGGTTAGTTAGTACTCCACCCACATCGAAATACTGTACACTAGGAGGGAATTTTTTTGGGTTCCATGGTCCTATGTACAGGGAACTTCTAGTATTATCTGTGTCTATGTCTCTTAGACCTAGGGATGACGATTAAAGCAATCGAATTCCAGGAAAGGTAGAAAAAACGTTGCTTTTGAAAGGAAAGTAAGGTTTCTGTAGTAATTACGTAAGTATGCGTTTGGATTTGGGCATTTGGTCTTGTAAAAAGTGCACATGTGTACATGGCACGTTCCTACCCTGCTTGTTTTTACTGTGAATGGCTACTTCATTTTTTTCTTTTGTGGCATCCCTACCTTCCGTACATGTGACCAATCAGGACGCAGTGCAGTTGCCTACTGCTGTCTTATTGGTCAGCATGTCTCTTATGTCCCTTATAGAAATTACTGAGAACAGCTGCAATTCGGAGCGGAATTCAGTTTGATTTGTACTGCGGAACCTTCCATATTTTATAGGCCTTGGTTGTTATGTAGTTAAGAATGCATATTGAATGGTTTTTTTTTCAAACAAGGGGGTCTGGGAATTCATACCCATAGAAGTAGAGAATAATTCATATCGGTCCTTTTTTTGCAATACTACTAATTATTTAAATATGAAGCAGCAAACTCAAACTGAGTTATTTTGCTCAGTGAAAGTTTCTCTACTTTAACTACTCAACATCCTCAAGTTGAGTACAAGTTCTTTGGCTTTTCTCGGATTTGTCTCCACAGATATATATTAACAACACCTTTTATTAATGTCCTTGGTTCTCTCTTTCTTTTTCCAGTACTGCGAGGCCGAAGATGCAAAGAAGGCTCTGGAACAAATGAACGGATTCGAACTGGCTGGACGCCCCATGAAGGTCGGGCACGTCACTGAGCGCAACGATATGACCATTGGACCCGCTGGGCTGGACACGGAGGAGCTAGATAAGACCGGCATCGAGCTTGGTGCCACTGGAAGGCTGGCACTCATGGCGAAGCTGGCTGAGGGCACTGGAATGAAGCTGCCGCAGGCTGCTAACCAGGCGCTGACAAATGCAACTTCTTCAGTCCACCAAGGAGTAAGTTTAGTTGTAATCTCCCAATTTTTAGTGCAATAAATATGTTCTTTCTTTTAGCCTGGCCTTCTGACCCAGCAGCAGGCAGCTGAAGTGGCTCAGGCCCAGCTGGCGGCTACCGACCCGCCCATCGCCACCCAGTGTTTCATGCTGTCCAACATGTTCACCCCGGGCGCGGAGACGGCCGCGGACTGGGAGCAGGAAGTCCGCGACGACGTCATCGAGGAGTGCTCCAAGTACGGCGGCGTCCAGCACATCTACGTGGACAAGGACAGCGCGCAGGGCAACGTGTACGTCAAGTGCCCGGACGTGGGGACGGCGGTGGCCGCGGTGAACGCGCTGCACGGCCGCTGGTTCGCAGGCAAGGTCATCACTGCGGCGTACGTGCCGCTCGTCAACTATCACAACCTGTTCCCAGATGCGATGGCCTCCCTCAAGTTGCTTTCCACCAACAGATAAAGGTGGAAGACGGATTGATTAAGAACAAGTCTTGATTTGCGTCTCTAAATGAATGATTGTATATTTGTTAACTACGTGAGAATAATAAATGGAGAAGTGCTTGAATCTATATAGGCTTTCTTAGGTTACTTTAAATATCCCAGTGGGTTCTCGACGCACGGCTCCGCCATTGTAGTGCAGAACTGGTGGATGACCCGGATGGTAGTCGCCGGGAGCAAAAGCTTGAATTAAACTTAAGACGCTGCGTGACGGAAAGAGTGTATATTTTGCAACAATAATCGTGCACAATTATTCTAAAACATGACATCCACATCCACGCACTCGTGCCAATAATGCTCCTTTTACACTCATTATTAAGGCTGGCTTGATTTTAAAAGACAAAGCAGGCTCCCCAAAACATCAGTGAATAGCTGCCTTGGGGAGCCCGGATGGTTTTCGCAGTGTCGTTGCCTTTCTTCTTATTAGATATTTCTTGCCCCAGCACCAAGGACTGATGCCGTCGCCCTGAATGCTGTCCCTCCCATAGCGCCTCTACCAGCCTCTGAATCCTGGCCGGCTCTCTACTCCTCGTCCGAGGACGCCGCTCCCGCCTTCCTTCCCTTGCGCTGCCTGGGGCTGGTCTTTCCACTTCCCGGAGTGCGAAGGGCCGATCGAGGAATCCACTCATAGTCGACATCGTCTCCCGCGGTCCCGGTCTCCACAGGCTTGGACGCAGCACTACCACCGCGCTTCGACCCCTTGCTCTTGCCTGCCAGCAGCGTGTAAGCGAGAAAAAGCCCGAGCACGCCCATGGCCACCATGCTCACGTACATGAAGAACACCTCGGTGTCGAAGCCCTCGTCGTACTCCACGATCTGGACGGTCTCATTGAAGACGGGGTCGAAGAAGAAGTTTCCGGAGGTGTCCCTGTACGCCAGGTTGATGGTCAGGCCGATGGGGCGGCCGGCGAACGCGTCGGCGGGCATGAACGAGTAGGCGATGGTGGACTCCTGGCCGGGCTTGACCGTCTTCTGGTACGCGATGGCGGAGAAGTTCTGGATGTGGAAGTTGAAGTCCATGGGGTAGCGGAAGGAGGCGTCCAGGGTCTCGATGACAAAGTCCTCCTCGCCCTTGTTGGTGAAGCCAACGAGGAACTCGACGATGCTGCCTGCGGGCAGCTCCACGGTGTTGGGCTCCTGGGTGGGTCTGGTGAAGAGTAGGAAGGTGTCGGCGTCGGGTGAGACTGTTGAGACGGCCGCCTCGGCGTCTCCGGCGTCGGCAGCGGGCTCGTCTTCCACGTTGGCAGAGTCGTCCTCCTCGACCTCGTCCTCAACGTCGTCCTCGGCGTGGACAGAAGGCACGAAGGAAGCTGGAAAAGTGGAACAAAAAAGGGTCAAACGTCTACCCTAACATTCCAATTGAGGCTAAATCTTACCCTGGATGAGCAGTGCGGCCATGATGGCCCAGAGCAGGGTCTGCTTGACGCGCATCTTGATGGAGACGTCGATATGGAGAGGGGTCAGTCGCGAACGGGTCGTTGAACCACTTGCCGGTGCTCCACTGTTTCGGCGAAAGTGACACAAGAAACTACTGAGTTGTGTGGCCGATCAGGCAAGTCAAGCAAACTTTTTACTTTTTCTCCAGCTCAGCGGTGCGCTCAGTCGACGTCGCTTCTTCCACGTCCAACTCAGCGACAGTCACAAACAGCGACTAAAAAGAGAGACGAGGGAAAGGATTCAAAGGAAGCAGCGGAGAAATGAGAGAAATCTTACAGATAATTTCAATCAGAGGGCAACTTTAAATTATTATCGAATTTAAAAGGAAATAGTGAAGTTTTAATGTAATATTTATATAACATTAGAAAATGTCTCCTTGCTATAATTTGGTTCATTTCTCCGCCTGTTTGTTTCCTTTTTGCCTGACGGATGTTCCTTCGCTTCGTTTAGTTCCGGTCGGAGAGCAAGAAGAGCGAAGGGAAGACGAAAAGGCGAGAAATAATAATGCATGTGACTTGTCATTTAGTTGTCAATTTGTCTATAACGGGATGGCAAAAGCCAAAATATTAATCAGAGATTAATCAGATACATACTACTTTAAAACTCCTAACTTACATTGACTTCCTTTTAACATGTGAAAGAGATGTCAATCCACCTTCGCTTCGGTCTTCTTTCTTTCTTTCTTCGTCCCTTTGTGCGACTCAGTCAGTTCAGTTCCCCAGTTCGGCTTCTATGAGGAGAGACTCAGGATACTAATATTAGTCTCTCCTATGAGTTCGGCGACTGGCTCAGCAGCTCCAAGAGAGAGCTTTTGTTTTGATCTCAGCCTCAGGAGTGAACTGCTGAACTGCTGAACAAAAATAGAAGAAAAAAAAGAAATCAAGATTCAAGAAAATAACTTTGTAACACTCGGGACATTTTCGAAACGAGAACGGTGCCTCCCCCAAAGTCCTCTTTGCAAGAAAGTGAACTTGTCTGCCAGAACAAAGTGTCTACTTCCATAAGACCTTCAAACCACGGCCCAAGCTCTTCTTGGTGAACCCGGCTACATCATTCTGCAATCTCGGAACGGGGTCCTCTGCACCCACTTGTAGCCCTTCATTACCACTTCCCCCATTCCCGCCATCATCATGTCGTGGGACCGCGTTTCCCTTGAGCGGGAGGAGCGAGAGGCGCCCGCGGGACAGCCGGACCCACAGGTGGAGGCAAAACTCATGCTCGTCTACCTCTGCAACGACCAACTGTGAGGAAAAGAGTTTTCTGAAGCAAAGATGACCAAGTTATGATGATTTGTATGTTTAGGTGCGAGGCCAAGTTCTTGTGGCAGCGCTTGCCCGCCCCAGTCAAGGAGAGCCACCCAGAGCTGGGCCAGCTGTGGGCCATCGGGGCAGCACTCTTCAGGAAGGACCCGCCAGAGGTACACAAGGCCATCAAGCAGGCAAACTGGCCAAACTACCTGCACAAGGGGATCGAAAACTTGAAAAGTAAGAATGAAGCTGCCGCACATTTTAGAAGCAACCCTTTATTGATTCTCTGTCATTCTAGAGCACCTCCTTGACCACTACCTTAACCTGGTGAGTGCCGCCTACTCGTCAATCTCGCTGTCAGACTTCGCCATGTACATGGGACTGGACGGTCAGGAGGCCGAGGCCGCAGCCCTCGCCCGCGAGCAGCCGCAGTGGCGCGTGGAGGACGACACCAAGTTGATCTGGCCGCAGCACACGCCCAAGCGGAGCGCCAAGACCAAGCCGGCAGAGGAATCGCTGGCGCAGCTCACCGAGTACATCGCATTCTTGGAGAAATAGATCTGAAGAGAGGAAGCAACCAAATCTATTCATTCATCATCCCCGTGTAGTAGTTGTGCCGTATGACAACTGCTTACGAAATATAATATTTTAACATGTTTTAAGGACTCGGGATCGTAGTTGGTTATTAATATCGATATATTCCATAACAATAACTCAAAAACTACACATGCAAGAAAATGCGCACAATACATTTAACAAAAACGAAGTAGGTTCGGGCACCCTGAGAGGAATCTGGAGACACTTCTCTCATCATATCACAGCCATTAATCATAAGACGATTAACAGTACTCTTTGTCGCATCTCCTGCGTCGGGTCTCATTTTCCCCCAAACCATATTTGATCACAAGGCGAGCTAGTGGTGTTCTTCCTACTTATTGATATCTTATGCGTTGTTGAATCCGCCCAGCCCGTTATACACCTTGTTAACCGTGTCTTGATTGAGAATCTTCTTCACCTCCTCCTTTTCCTCCGGGGTCAGCTCGCCCTTGGGGAACAGCACGTCGAACGTGATGTACAGCGTTCCGAAGAGGTTGTTGTTCTCAAAGTTGGGCATGCCCTCGCCCTTCTTGCGGATGCGCGCGCCGGGCCAGGTGATCTTGTCGCGGGTCACGTGCACCTGGTGGCCGTCGAGGTGCTCAATGTCGAGCTCGAACCCGTTGAGCGCGTCCGTCAGAGAGATGGTCACGTTGACGTAGAGATCGTCGCCGCGGCGCTCGAAGCGAGGGTGGGGATAGGCGCGGATGCGGAGGACCAGATCGCCGGGCTCGCCGTCCAGATGGGGTTCACCCTCGGCGATGAAGCGGGACTCCATGCCGTCAGTCATGCCCTGCTCGATTTCAACCTCCAAAAGGTGTTCTTCATTCACAAACCTGAAACGAGCAATTCATCATTATCATAATGCAGACCTTGATAGCCAATAAAAAGCCTTACTTGACATTGGGGCAATCATCGCAGACCTGCTGCTGCATCATCTGGAACCTGCCCGGGCCCAGCTGCCTCGTGACCATCTCCTGCCTGCAGTTGCACTTCCTCGTTCCCTTCGCCGCCTTCATAACTGGCTTGTTATGCGTCAACTCGACAAAGTTTCCAACGTAGAGCTCCTCCAGAGAGACCCACAAATCCATAACGATATTAGCTCCTCTGGCAGCCTCGCGCTCCCCCCCGTGACCCTGGTCACCGAAAAAGTTGAATCCAAAGTCTCCTCCGAAGAATGATGAGAATGGGTCTCCGCCACCGCCGCCCTGGCCGTCCTTGTTGAGACAATCCTCACCGCACTTGTCGTACAATTTCCGCTTGTCCTCGTCCGAAAGCGCCTCATAGGCAGCGCCCAAGTCCTGGAACCTCTCGTTGGCGTTGGGGTCATCGGGGTTTCGGTCGGGGTGCATTTCCTTCGCCATCTTGCGGTAGGCTTTCTTGATCTGGTTCTTGGTGGCGCCGCGGTTCACGCCCAAGATCTTGTAAAAGTCACGCCTAGAAAAAGAGATCATAGATCACTGAAGAGAGTTCTTGACTCTGGTTTAATGGCAGTTGCTTACCCTGCAGATACAATGACCACACTCAAGCACAAGCACAGGGCCATGAAGGCCAGGGTAGTCCGAACGGAGCCCATGGTTAAAAAGCCGGCACTGAGAAGAAATAGCTTCACAGACCCAAAATACACTGAATCACTTGGCGGTAGGAAGAGACCACTGTGAGCTGATTCACTGCTTTGTTGTAGTATAAGTCCCTTGGGACGTTCTTCCACGTCAGGGCAGTCTCTCTCGTCTTCGAGTGGAGCTACGCCAGCACCGTCAATGTTGCCAACAGGACTTTGAAGCTTTCCTGCGACCGGAGTAAGCAATTTTCTCACTTGCCTGACTGGGCTGAGTGACTCTCTCCACTAGCACTGTGTTGTGTTGGCTGAGCGCAGTGCGCACGCACAGTCTCCTCAGCTCTTCAGTCGTGTCTTGGCTCATCCTTATTGGCCGTGGCGGCGCGTGGAGGCGCCTCATTGGCTGAGGTAGCAGATACAAAGTTATATCAGCGGAAAGAGGACATTTTGGCGCACGGAACCTCTCAACTACAAGTAGCAATCCCGAAAAGGTTACAAAATGAGAACCTATGGGTGTTATTTAAAAGTCTCTTTGTCAAATTAATTATTCTGACAGCTTAATGGAATAAATGACATTATAAAATATAAATAGAATATTGCTATGACTGCTTTGGTCGTGCTGTGGCAGCTGTGTAGCCGAAAAACTGGAAAAAAAGCTTTTATGAGTTGCCACCAATATTGACTATTATATTATTATTTTTATATAGTTTGCCTTGTGAATCTTACAAGATAATTACATATTTTTATTCTTTTGTTCAGCATGTAAAGCATAAAGTACGATATCGTATATTATAAAATGCAGTGCCAATCTATGTCTTCAGGAAATGAAACGTATGTGGAAACCCCCCTAAGAGCTATAGCTACAACATACTTAGAATTCCCCCCTGGTAGGGCTAGAGAGAGGCTCGAAGAGTCGCATGATATTCCAGGATTTTTCCATATGTCAGAAAAGGAACTTGGATTGGCTATATCAAGATCATGTCTTTAGCAAAGCTCAAAACACCCGGATTTTTTCATTAATGTTTCCCAATCATTACATGCTCCACAATAGCGGTTCGAGTCTTTCTTTCTTGCCCCTTGATATATATAATCAAGTTCATTTCTTGCTGTACTATTAGGTACCACACTACCAATTTTACACGTGTTGGACAATAACTTTTATCCCTAAATGATACCACAATTCCATCAACTTCAAAACATATATTCACACATTGTATATTATTAGCATATATTTTACAAAACTGTATATGATATGGGACTGCTCATGCCTATTTTATACAATGCTAGTGTCTTATACATGTCTTTCTTCGGCCACTATTCCCATCAGACCCGGATCCCTGCCTGACCCATCTGTTCCTTTGTCTTCCTCCAGGCCCTGAGAGCGAGGTCTGAGCCCACAGGACTGTTGCCCTTCTCAGCGTCCAGCATGAGCAGGGTGACGGGTACGACCAGGAACCAGCTCTGGTGGAGGAGGAAGAACGCCCACTTGAAGTTGCACACCACGGTCCAGTTTAAGGAAGACTGCAGAAAAAAACCAGTTGTTAATATAGAACATTTGGAGATACATTGTTGGTCAATTTGCCCTAAATAGTCAAGTAGCAGGTAATGAATGAAATCCTAACTGTGAAGTAGATTAAGGATACAACATGACACCGATGTTAAACCACTCCATTGTGTGATATATAACTAGCTAGGATGCAAGATGGTATAAACAGAATTTACCCGCCTTGCTAGGATGCATGATTATAAGTTCTTACTTTCAACAGCTGAGCTGACGTTTCCGTGACCAGGAGTAGCGCATAGGGTAGATTCATGAGGAAGAAACTCCACACGACGAGCAGCACTGAGAACAGCTGCGCCTTCACCTTGCACTCGTCATCCATGGAGCGCACCACCTGAGTGCACCGGTAGAGCGGGTAGCTGAGCAGCAGCATGGGCAGCAGGTAGGGTGTGAAGGGGCGTTGGATGAGCTCCAGGGAGGCGATGTGGGCGGTGGTGAGGCCGAGGCTGGGCAGCCAGATGCAAGACTGGATGGCCTTGGGGCCAACGTCCACGTATATGGCGGCAGCCATGCCGAACACACCTAAATATATTTTTAAATTCAATCAAATTCCAATATGTTAAGGTCTCCAAAGCACAAAAATTATGTTGAGAAATTGGTTGATACTAGATACTCATATTGCTCAAACATATTTACAGTAAAATATATTGTATATAACTCACCCTCAATGGCAAAGAGCAGAATAATGAGCCACGGCAGATACGTCTTGATCTTCCCATCTAGGTTCTCCGGGTCAAAGTTGTGGAACAGGATGAGATATGCGTATGAGAAGAAGAGGAAGACGATGAAGGAGACGACGTGACGCATGCCGTAGTCCGTGTAGAACAGGAGCTTGCAGCCGGTCTGGGAGAAGTGATAGACGCCGTGACCCGAGTGGAGGACCTGGAATATGTTAATAAAAGGATAGAATGGCGCATTCGGTGGTGTAAAATGATGTTACTTGTGGCCATGATACAAACTCTGGATAATATTTATGGTAACTTTTTTCATATTCATCAAAGAACGTTTTTTATCGACGGTAGTACACCTGCTGCATCAAATGGGTTGCAAAAATTGTCGTTCGTAGAGTGCGTTTATTCATGCATGTCAAACAGATAATGTGCTGAAATGTGTTTTCAAGGATAAATAGATTCCCTTCAATTACATTCACGTAAATATAGATTTTATTCTGTGCAGCGAATAAATGCAGTTATTTCTTTTGCTGCTACTCTAGGTAGGTTTCAGCAGAGATCAATACAGTATCTAGTACTGTTTTGATCTCTGGGTTTCAGTTCAAAGAAAACATGTCACAAAATGTGAGCGCAAAATGCTGATTAATGCAATAATAGGAATGATCTAATACGCCACTTTCTATTTTTAATACTGTATATGGAATCTTTTAAAAATACAGGATAGGTAATGTCTGATGTTACCTTCAAGCATAGAGTACCATACAGCTTCAAGCAAGGGCACTCCAGACATTAGTGATAACACCACTTGTGTAAAAAGATAAAAAATCATAAATTGTAGTATTCAAAACGTATTTTATGGGAAATACTTTATTTGAGTGATGCTTTATTTCTAACAGTTATCTAAAAACTGCTGAATGGGACGCAACCATATTAAAAAATCAATAAGTTATTATTCCCATTCAAATCGACGACTGTATACATGAAATGCGATTTAATCCATTCAAGCAAATACCGGTAACTACAGGCTAAGAATGGACTATACAGTATATAGCGAATTAAATGACATTTAGTACCAGTTGTATTTAATGTTTTTGAATTAGGACTACTCTAAATTCGAACAAACATATATTTTTTCACTCTTACCTGCGATAACATCGGCCCGAACTGAATGATTGCAGCAACAAAGAAAATACAGAAAAGGATGTCTATCGTTGAGAGCGCCGATCTCCGCTTCCAGAGCGTCCAGAGGTGCAGCAGCATCACGCCCAGGGCCAGGCACAGCATGAACAGGAACAACACGGACCACTCGTGGCTGTTGCAAGGGTCGCCATCGGGGTTGTCAAGGACCTGAGGGAATACATTTATAATGACTTAATTACATGTTATGTTCGTTGCAAACACAGTAAAATTCCATATACCGACCTAAAATGAACAGTAAATTTTTACTCGTGCTTCTCAAGGATTAGAAACAAATCTTTTCATGTTCATTGTTCCTCAACCACTATATAAATCTACCTTTTTCTTTTCATATGCATATCTTTTCCTTGTATTACGTAATGCACATCAGGACTAACGGGGTCGCATAAAATTGCAGACAATTATCTTCTTCATAAAAAGGCATTTTCCCAGATCCGCCTCTATTGTCTCGCCTAATGAGAAATCTTCTTTTTTTCTCCTCCTCCGCGCGTTCAAATTACTGAACATAAAATGGTACATCTCGCCAAAAAGAGCGTTTTAAAACATATACCACCCGAGATCAACATATTTCCCAACTCTGTGCGCACACAATGCCTTACTTTTGCAAGAGCTGCTTCTTCCATCGTGGGAACGATGATAATAAGCATCTGCTAATAACGCACCCCAATGCACTCCGCGGATCTCCTTGAATATAACACGGTAAAATTTAGACCGTCACCGTTCTACATTTTCTCACATGTCATTGTGCATTGTTATATCACGGCCAATGTTGTGTAATTGCATATACTCGGGCTTAAAACTACTTGAAAGTGCTCCATAATGTAATGCATCAAATCATAGATCATATCGTTGTATACACTTTACCTGCTGAGTGTCCTGATCAATCTCCTGAGCATCGACGGCCACCTCCCGCGCCGTCTCCTCGTCAATGCCGTCCAACCCGCCGTCCATGGTGTCAATGCGATCCTCCTCAGACATGATGATAAACTAACTTATATCCACTCAACGATGACCGAGTTAACCACTTAAAATCAGGTTTTGTGCCTTTTCCCCCAGGTATGGTTTCCCCTCTTTTTTACTTTTTTGGGAACGGACGTAGACAGTGAGAGACAGAACAATAACGAGAGTTGAAAATCCAGTCTACTATCCGAGTTTTGTGTATTCACGTTGACACTGCACACGGCAACACGGCGGATGAGCGATGATGAACGAGACAGACTGACATAGGAGGGAAGAGATGAGTTATGCCGACAAATGATTCCAAACTGCCCGAGTCCTAAATCTCAATATTCAAATATGCCTATTCATAACAAGTCCTTGATAATATGCGCACTAGTTCCTTTCCAACTTTCTTTGTGTTCAATATTTTTGGCACATAAATACATTTGACATGAGTCTGGGCGCTCTAGAAATTTTCGACTGAAGCTTAAAGGAAAGGTCTCTTCCACTATGATAGGTCACGACACACACACGCACAGCGCGTATCAGCGCAGAGAGAGCTCGTATGCACAAAGGACTTTTTAAGGACTCGGGCCGGCTGCGAGTAGCTCAGGTCGAATATACGTCCTACATGTCCCGTAGATTGACGCACCTGTACGTTGCGTATAGCTGGAGGAGAGAAAGAAAGAATATCCTTGTGCTAGCGCTAGCGCGGATGAGACAGGAAGGAAGCCCTAAAACTCTTTTTCCATAAAATATATTTGTTACTAAGAGGTACAAAACATTGCAATCTCTGCTGTATAAAATATTCGTCCAGTAATAAACTAAATGCATAAGTGGAAGTAGTCAACATTTAAACCATTAATCTAATTTTTCTTGTCTGCTCTGCATTTTGGTACCAGTCTGAGCAAGTTTTAAAGCCGCTGGTACGCGTCCGTTGCGCAAGGATTCTTTCTTTCTTTCTCCTCATGTAAAGCGACGAGAAAATTAAGGCCCCACCACGAAAGGGAAATTTGTGTGTGTGCTCTGCCAGAGGTGCCTAGCTGAAGGAGCTCCTGTTACGGGTCACAAAGAGAAAGAAAGAAAGACGGGTGGCGGGTAAACGGCAAGGACTTTGGAAACTTTGGAATGTAAAATTCTACAGTTCATAATTAGTACAAAATCTACATATTTTAACAGCCAATGTACGTACAATTTGTACAAGTCCAAAGTACTAAAATAGGTTTATATCCAGTTTATATTATTTGCTCATATAATATTTCCGTGGATTTAGAATGGAACGGTCCGTGCATCGCTGCTGCATGCACGCAGGGTCGAAAGTTGAGGGAAAATGACACGGCGCTTGTTTGAGGAGCCTTGGGACGGGAGTGGAGGGGAAAATGCGTATACATGAGTTAGAGCTCGATGTCTGGGAAAATATGAGGGACAAATTTCAACTAAGGTCGTGAAACAACAACACAAACATTTCCTTGAAACCGCAAACAGCTTGGTGCTTTATTTTACATGATTTATATGTGTTGAGTTCAACGCGGATTTTGCACAACTGGCAGCTATAGTTCTTCATTTGCCAAAATTTTAGTCTTTCTTGTCATTTTATTATTTATGTTATAGTTTAGTCCGCCACGAGCTTCGACCGTATGTAGTTGTCCCTGGGGTTCTCCCCGCCCCCGCTGTTGGCGCCCGTCTTCCGCAGCACCTTCTGCCGGTCCAACCGCCGGCGCCTTCTGTTAGCCCGAAGGCCGCAGCCACCCGGACAGCGATCGTAGCCTTGAAGTCCACTCTGACCGTAAAAACGGGAGCATTGATATAATCTGAAAATGACACTTAAATGCACTAAAAGTCATGTAATTGTTGTTGACCAACCTTGAGTGTATGAACAGCCTTGCCATGCATTCGGTGACCCAGTCAATGTCCCGATCTAACTTACTCTCCTTTGCTTGAATGTGATGGAAGTCGCCAAAGAAATTTCGAAGACGGTTTACTTCTGACTGGAACTTTGCCTGAAAAAGGGGACATGAAATATGTGTACATTTTATTGATCTTAAAGCCATTTACCTTAATGTCATTTCTGATTTTGACTTCTTGAGTTGTTCTTGGCGGCTCCGCATCTGTCAAGAGCTCCACAAACAAGATCGGGTAGAATCCCTTCCAGAAGCGAGCAATGTAGGCAATCATGCCAGAATCAGAGTTGAGGACATTGCGAAGTTCGGCGAAATCATTCTAAGGACGGTTAATAAAACATACATTGATGTAAACACCAAATTGAACTCACCTGTCTCACAAAGATAACGAGCAGATCCATATTCGGAATCTCACTTGCCAACCTGAGGTCTCTCCCCCTCCACTCCGACACGGACGCCTCATCGAACACGCTGAACGTCAGCTGATAGCCGAGGTCCTTGACGAGCTCAGTCCGGCTGCCGAGCGCAGTCATCTTCACGACGCGGTCCATGTGGGCGCGGCCGCTGTCGTAGTAGTCGGGGACGTCCTCGGCTGAGGTGGAGTCCGAGTCCGAGTCGTCAAAGCTGAAGAAGAGACTCGAGTCCTTGATGGAGGAGCGGCGGCGACGTGCGGAGGAGAAGGAGCCGCCACGCTGACGACGGGGGAAGACTGTAGCCATGAAGGAATTACGACGGCTAAGGAATTATATTTAGCACGTTATGCTCATTATGACATTATCAAAATGATTCTTAATCTTACGCAGTGGCAGCATAGTTGAGCTTTCTTGTCTGTTGAATGTTGGGCCTCCGACCTTTCGTTGACCCTTGTCTGATGTCCACATCATCTTGATCAAGACCATCTGGAAAATCACGATTCTCGCGATGCTGCTTCAAAGCTTTCAGAGCAATGTCTCCCATATCGTCTTCACGTTTCTATAGAATATTTATAGCAATATTAAATCAAAATATAAATGGCGGTATTACCTTGTTTAGCGCCCCACCAGCTACTGTAGCCAGTCGAGACCTTAGCTTCTGCCAGGCTGACGGTGACGCAGAACTCCCCATAGCAGTCGTCCGACCACTGGATGCTTCCTCCAGCACGGGAGACAATCCGCGATTATCGCTGCCATCCGGCTCATTCCGGTCACTATTATCCACCCCAAAGTTTGGCAGAATAAAACTGAAGAACCCCGACTGCGGTGGAGCTGTCCGGATTGCTTCTGGATCGTGATCACTGAGATCGTCCGCATCAAGGAAGACGTCGTCTTCCTCTCCATTATCCTCCTCGTCTATGTACTTCAACTCATTATCCCTTCGGCCCTCGTCCTCGTCCTCCTCAGCGATTGTATCCGTGGCGTAGTTGAGCCGTCGTGCTGACGTGTCCACTTCGGTCGGGATCGGTTCCCGCTCTAGAAACTCCTCGAGGTCGTTTGCAGCGTTCGTATCCACGGGTGGGTGTGGGCTCGGGGTCTTAGGAGAGGAGACCATACGCCACTCGAAGCCACCAAAGGCAACTAGAATGTACTTAATGAAATATATGGGTCTTAAAATGTTGCTTTTAACGGCTTACTTGAACCCTTCCTCGTCCTGGGAGGTGGGACGTAATCCTCATCCAAATGCTGACTCAGTGGCCGTCTTTGCTCCACCATCATGGACTTCTTCCTCATTGAATCCGCCCTTCTATCGGACCAAGCCTTCTTCACACCCGTCCCGGATATCATATTCCGCCGCTGCAACCGCTGCTGAAGCGCTGTCGGCATGGACAGGAACTGACCTTGTGATCCCATCTCTGGCTCCTTGGACGGCTCCCCCAGAGACATGATTGACATGACTGAGGACGCTGTGGTGTTTGGCAGTCTGGACGACAGATGGCGTTGGACTACATTAGACATATTTGAGTGGAGGACCACCACATTGACGTCCATCACTGGTGTGGTCTCCTCCCCGTCCTCTTCCTCTTCAGGGTTGCCTTTGACGCCCTTCCGCCGGCTGCCGCGACCCTTCTTCTTCGAGGACAGAACCTTCCTCGTCTCCGACACCTGGCGGGACATGCTCCGACTCATGGCATCCCTGCTCTTGTCCAAGAGTCCCTGCTGGTCGTCGGAATCTGAGCTTTGGTAGCGGCCGTGAGCGTGCGTGGTGCAGGAGACGGCGTCCGGACGGCGGACCTGGTGACGGCCCATTTTGCGCATGCGCACAGTTCGCGTGAAGTAGCATGTGTAGCAGAGGGGTAAGCAGGTGGCGAGGAAGCAGAGACGCCAGACCACGCGGCGAGCGAAGACAAATGCCGGAGTTAGTTTGTCCAAAGCTCCGGGGCTGTCTGCGTTGTCGGACCCAGTATTCGGGTTGTTGGGACCGGTCCAAGGCTTGTACTCGTGTTTGTCCTTGGCAGGGAAACAGCGGCACCAGTCTCGAGGAAACAAGTCCACCTAAATTATTGACCACAACTTACACCTCCTGTCAGACTATTGATTATATTGAATACCTGTCCATGTCTAAGCTTAGATGCCGGTGAGAAGCAGAGCAGCGTTGGCGGCTCCTTTGGTCTCTCTCTGGCCCTCTTGTGCCTCCGCCGCGTCCAGTCCGGCTGAGCTGTAATGACAATTGGCTCAGTCCGCACCACCAACTGGTCAACTTCGTCATAGTCCAGACCGCCGTCATGACTCCGATAATCAGATCTGAAGGAGGGGCAGCACTGAAGAAGGTTGGACATTTTCTTGATCGGGGTGCATGATATCTCGCCAATGTTTATGATAGAGATTTGAATTTATCAGATTTGGAGCGTAGTGGTGAAGAAGATTACGTTGTTCTTTATACGCTTGATTGATATCACGAAAGATAAGGTTTATGCATATAAATATCATTGAGAAATTCAACAGTAGTATGTATAAGAGCATGGACCTAAGACGGTACTTGTCTTAGGTCCATGTATAAGAAGCCTTAAGAGTTAAGATATATACACATTCATATGGATAAAACAAATGCCATCACAGAACTTTAAGCGGGGGAGGTCATGGAACATTGGTGGTCGCATGCCGAAAGACAATACACATGTCACGCCTGTACGGCTAATTGTTTTCTTAGAGAGCTCCTACATGGGAACGAATGGAGGAAGTTTTTTTCTGTTTATTCACCAAAAAACTTCTTCAGCTAACAAGGCGTGAGTGTGTGTCAGGAGGAGGGAAAATGGTTAATTCACCAAAAAAATTCTCTGAGAGGAAGGAAAATGGAAAATTAACCAAAAATATTCTTCTTTTTCTCTAAAGGCAAGAAGGAAATAGGAAGTTTTTCGGTGAATTAACCAAAAAACTTCCTCCTTTTCTTCCCATGTAGGAGCTCTCTCAAAGTCCATTATACACCATGCAGAAAAATTACACATTTTCACGGTCTAAATAATGCGTAGCAATTATACGCCGTGCACAGTGGTTTTCAAAAGCCTTAAAAGGAACAAGAAATAATAGGCCAAAAACTTTTTTTACATTTTAATGCAAAATACGTACAAAATTGAACTCGATTGTCCAAATTATAAGAGTCAAAGGGTGCTAATTGCTAAAGTAGTTTGCTCTAAATCTATAAATTGGCTGTAATACGCATTTGAAAACGTCCTTAACCTCTTATGTACATTTATAGTATCAGTACAGCAAATAAAACATACAGTACTCATTATTTCTACCACCTTGACAGTACTATTAAAATTATTCATTGGCTCTTCTGATGAGTTACAATTTTGGCTAGATAACTCTTATCATTTGGACAGTCAAACTCATTATATTTTCCCCTATTATCATTTTTTTCGATATAAATCCACTGTGTTGAATATGACAGCGTAATTAGAACCTTTGTACGCGTTTTTCGCGCCAAAATTTCTAAACTTTTTGCTTTGACCGAAAGAGGGAGATACCTTCTACGGCGGTAGAGGCCCAGAAAAGAATACACGGTATAGTACTGTAATGTGTGGGACATTAAATATGAGGTAGAAGCTTATATGGTTCGTTTTCCAGTTGATAAATGAAGATATGAACATAACACTCCATTTGAAATGAACATAAAACTCTCTTTCTTTATTAATTCGTGTGTAATTATAATTAAAATGATTAGGTACTTAAATAAAAGAGAGAAACAGGATTGCCAGAAGTTTATTTGTCGCAAGTCATTAATTTGCATTGAGTTTGGAGAATAACGTACCTTTTGGGAACTTCAAATATGGGCTATTTAGTCATGTCTTCTTAAGGCATATTGTATTGTTGCCATTTAATGTATCTAATGAAGAAAACGTCCTATTTACCTATTGGAAAAATTGGCTTCCATTCAAGATTTTAATATTTGGTAACCCTATGAGGAGGGAATGACGTAGATAGGGACGATTGCTGAGTTCAATATCAACATAATTTCTTTGTTGATATATTAATTATACAAGCATTTCTACGGTATATAATTGGGCAATTTTTTACAACATAACGCACCCAATTTAGGGATATTTTACTTTAATTAGGATAGCATATAAATATGGTCAATTTAGAACAACTGTGTTTGTCTAGATTATCTTATGTAACCCTTACATTTTATTCAGCCCTCTCCTCTCAGAATATCCCGTCTCAGGCGTCTCAGCTACTCAAAATCATATATGAACGCAGGGTACAAATGAAAGGTATATTTTAGGTAATCATTTAAATTGTTAATTGTTACAACATTTGAAAACCTAAAACTAATTCGAAAACTTAACATAACACATTTTTTCTTCAAATATAAACCTTCACAAGGGCGCAAGCCCGTGGCGGAATGGTTAGCGTGCGAGACTTCCATGCAAGGGGGCCGGGGTTCGAATCCCGGCCTC
>LR140170.1:2968-18888 GCA_900659605.1 Tisbe holothuriae | reverse complement strand
CATGGAAGTGTCATTTTTACTCTAAACACAATTTTTAAGGTCATTTTGGCTACTGGTACGACTTCTGCAATCAAGCCTAGCCAAGCTTAACAACTCAGAAGTCTCTACTTTTTTACGTACAACCTCAACCATTTTAGCAAACTGCCCCCACGGCCAATGCACCCCTCGATCAGACAATGGCAACGACGGCCCATCCTCCCGTTTGACATCCCTGGGCGCCGGCGCCACCTCCCGCAGCTGGGAGCGCCCTCAGGAGAACGGGCTCTGGCCCGACGGCGTCATCCCCTTCATGATCTCCACCAACCTCACCCAGACCGTCTGGAACAACATCCTGACCGCCATGGCTGAGATCGAGTCCGTGTCCTGCATCAAGTTTGCGTATCTGGGTCCGTTCCAGGATGGCGATCTGGCCGGCGGGGTGAAGCACGTCAAGATCTTTGATGGGGGTTGGTATGGATGTGGCGGTGAGGGAGGGAAGCCAAGGCGGGATGGACAGACGTATACGACGCTGGAGATGCACCCCGATTGCAATGTAAGCTGGACTTTTATAGCTGCTTTGCATGTTATAATGAGGAAGAGTAAACCTTTGTCTACCTTCTAGCTCCTTGCCCACTCCCTCCACACCCTGATGCAGGTTGCCGGCGCTGCCCCGGAACACATCCGGGCTGACCGCGACAAGTTTGTCAACGTCAACTGGTTCAACATCTACCCACACCAGGTGGCTTACTACACATTCCTCAGGTCGGGAAACCCCGATCAGCTCGGTAATTAAAAACGATGACCCTTGTTCATGCCTTGTACTATCTGACCGATCACATTGTACGGCTACAGGCTGTGACCTCAAGTGGTGCGGCGCTAACCCGATCCGCGGCCCTTACGCCTTCGACCTCGAGCCCTACGAGCTCATGTATGACGAAAACTGCACCAACGGATATCTCCTCGATGTGCTTCACAAGGATTGCTTCGACTTTAACTCAATTATGTTGTACCCGGACTTCATGTAAGTTCTTTATAAAGTTACTTGGAAAAGAAGGTGTCTTACCGATAAACACTAACAGGTATAGCCGCGACTTCTTCGGCATCAGCGCCCCCACCATGACGTCCAAGATCCCCGGGCAGACCCTGGACTTCAACCACCTCCTCTCCGACATTGACATCTACGAGCTGAACCTCGCCTACGGGTGCCCCAACATGCCCGCGGAGCCCCAGTGCCCCTACGTGTTCATGGAGGGCGACGGGCCGGTGACGGAGGAGGAGGAGAAGATGATTGAGTATATGGACTATGAGGGGGGAAGGCCAGTCACATGGGAGATGGTGCATCTGTCTGAAGAGCTGTAAGTTGAACGGACCTTCACAACCATTGTTTATAGTCGTTTTTATAAACTCTTTCCAGACACTTCTCTTGCAACATGACCCTGAACTTCGACCCCGACTTTGAGGTCGGCACCAAGGACCCCGTGACCGGCGAGTGCACCGACGACACCCTCGTCATCTCCATGGACAACGGCAACGTCGTCATGGAGGTCTGCGGAGATGCCGCCCCGCCGATGGTCTCCATGCACGGGACCAAGGGACTCGTCGTTCAGCTCAGGCCAGACAGGGGTGGCTACTCTGGGTTTAAGATCAACATTGGGGCTGAGTGTCCTGAGGTGCCGGCTCCGTCGGTGGAACCAAGTGCTGAGGGTATGACAGTTGGTGTTGATGATACTACCGACATGGGAGCTGATGCTACTACCAAGATGGGAGCTGAGGCTACTACCAAGATGGCCATGAACCCTACTACTAAAATGGCTGATGTCCCTACTACTAAGATGGCCATGAACCCTACTACTAAAATGGCTGATGTCCCTACTACTAAGATGGCCATGAACCCAACTACCAAGATGGCTGACCAGCCCACTACCAAAATGGCTGAAAACCCAACAACCAAGATGGCCGACAATCCTACTACAAAGATGGACTCTAACCCTACAACCAAGATGGCCGCCAACCCAACTACCAAAATGCCTGCTGGGAACCCTACTACGATGATGCCGAATAAACCAACAACCAAAACGCCAATGGATGAGACAACTGTAGCTGACACAGATGATATGACCACCACTAAGATCATGGACCCGACCACTAAAACGCTAACCACCACAATTTAAGGAGCTAAACCACCAACAGATGTTCATGAAGAATCCAATTGAGCAAGAAGTTTCTGTTTATGTCGCTTGAGTTTTTAGATTTTGTGTGTTATTTATTGTTTCATGTGCTTAAATTATTTGTATTATTAGTTTGAAAGTGATAATAAAGTATTGTATTTTAACTACATGTTTTGGAATTCGATGCATCCTTCATTGTGTGAATTAGTTTACGGAGTTGTTTGTGAATTCTTTCAAAGTGGTATTATGTAAGAAAACATCTTACAGTAAGATGTTACAGTCCGTGGGTTAGCTCAGGCTGTCTATCCTCACTCTCAATAGGAGCCGTTAACTCTCCAGGCCGAGTCTACTCTGTATTCTTTCATTTTGTGTTCTAAACTTAATGAATATACTTTAACTCTTGCAAGATTAGGGAAGAATTATATTTGAAAATTAATTCTTAACATTTCGTTGAACAGTAACTTTAGGGGTAATTTAGATGTAAATTAATGTTTTTGTAATTTCTAAAATGTTTTTTTTTTTACTTTTCCCAACAAATGTAACTGTAATTCGGCCAAAAAATGTAATTTCCCCATGCTTGAACTTTGCCACCATGTTTCTGTCCCAGAAAGTGATTTTACTTTTAGTGCGTATTATTCGGTAGAACAAGCAAATAAACATCACATGTCATGAAAACAATATTATGAGGGTTCAAAGTGTATTCTGAAGCAACATCTCCGGGCTCAAAAATAGCCGTCTATAGCATCGATCAGATATCTAGCCTTCGACCCGCATCACAATTTACGACAGAGCCCATCTATAAAATCCCCGTTTGTAATTAACCTCGATCATTAAACTAACAGTTGTTGCGGACACATCGCTGATGAAATCAGAGTGACAGTCGATCGTCGAGCATGAGGATTCCATTAAGAATACTGGCCGTGGTGTTTGTTCTGTTTACGAATGGCGAGGCTGGAAAGAGTTATCAGGAGAGGGCAAGGCATCATATTCTGAAGAGGGCGGAAGGTAAGCTTATAAGATTGGAAGTAGCACATTCGTAAAAAGAAAGTGGGTGTATATTGGGCAAGATTGACAGACATGCGCGTAAGGACGAAATGTCCCAAATTTTAAAATTAGCATGACTACGCATCACTAGCGATTCTTAGCATGGGTTAAAAGTGTTTTAACAGTAATCATTTTATATTTACATAAGAGCTAGATTATCTTTGTTAAATTACCCTACTTATTCCAGCCCTTGAAGACCGGCTGAATGCAGGCAGCACAAACGGCGCCTACAGCGACCAATTATGGCCCAACGGCATGTTCTCCTACATGCTCCACCCAGACCTCAACGACCAGATCCGCCGCCGGTTCAATGAAGCCATTCAGTACGTGGGTGAGGTCTCCTGCCTCACTCTCACTGAGCTGCCCTGGGCTGAGGAGGAGGATGTGGACACCAAGCATGTGAAGGTTGTGAATAGTGAGAGTGGTTTGTGTCGGGCGATGGGAGGCTATCCGGTGGACAAGGAGTTCACAGTCGTGGAGATGGACGCGGCTTGTGATGTGAGTAGGAAAATCAGTTATATGCAGCCTCCTGATCGAGGTTGTAATAAGGCAAGAAGAGGTCTAAGTAAACATTTAAGGGTATATATAAAATATACTCAGTATTTAGTATATTATAATAATTGGTAGAGTTAATATGATATGTAATATAAACGATTAATTCTGCAAGCAGAGTATTTAAACGTACTTCTGCATCCTACTAACGTCATTGTATTGGACCATCACAAGTACAAGCTTTGATCAGATAATAATTGTCGCTCTTCAATAATTGCCTTAATATTAAAGTGCTTAATAGTTTTAGCGTGTAGAGTCATGTACTCATGGAAAACATATGTTTGTACTAGTTTTACCTTCAAAAGACTATTTTACACCGGAGGAAAATTGGAAAAACATACAAATTATATGCTCAGAAGCAGTGTATCCAGGCCATTCTGTTTTCCTCTTGAAATTGATCGTGCTGCTATATTAGTTTAGCTGTTTAGTTAAGTATGATTCAATATAATACCACTACAGGCCCTACTTAATACTTAGCTGTCTTTTCTTTTTCTTTTTTGTTGTTGAAAAGACAGGTTATTATTATATGATATGTCACAATTTTAACATATCTTTGCATAAAGGATAAAAAACTAAATATTTCATACTCTCAGGCCCTGAGCGACTCCCTTTTCGCCCTCCTGCAGTCCCTCGGCGCCCAGCCCGTGCACACCCGCCACGACCGCGACCGCTACCTCGACGTCCACTGGGAGAGCATCGATCCAGACCACTTGCAGCAATTCGCAAAGAGAGAAGAACAGACGAGTAGACATGACCTCGATTTAACTATCAAACATGTGTTTAAAGGGTTAATTGTTTTAGAAAGCGCTGATGATGAGGATGAGGAGTCGCCGTGCTTTGATTACAGATCAGTGATGCTGCGCAGACCGTATCGGTAATTAAAAATATTTGTTCTTTGTCGTGGTAAGGTCTTGAACCTGCTTCTTCAACTCTTCCACGCGCTGTCTTAGAATCATGTTTTCATGACGGAGCTGATTGAGAGGAGATTTGTCCTCGTCTGTCGAGGGCGGCCATGGATTTTACTGATGCGAGTCTAAAGAAATGGTACTACATCAAATACTAGCTCACTATTAAGTATTTTAAAAACTCTTTTGGCAAAAATTCCGGTAACATGCATATCCTTGGGACTTCTTTAGTTTCTATGTACATGTACACATGTATGCAAGATTGCTGCCGTGTGCACCCATAAAGATTAAGTATTGTATTATTTTATATGACTGTCAATATATCCAGGTACTCCCAGGACGGCTACCCAACCATGACCGCCAAGATTCCCGGCATCAACATCGGCTACCACGTCCTCTCCGGCCTCGACCGCTACCACCTGTCCCACGCCTACAACTGCCCGTCGGAAGAGGCCGAGCCAGACTGCCCCTGGGATCCGGTTTCCAAAACAGAGGCCAAGGCCGCCCTGGTGCCAGCAGGGATGGGTTCCATCCTTGAGCAGGCCGGCAGCTGCGTAGCTGTGGATAGCAACATGCTCGGGGTGGGGCCGAATCATTGGAAGGGGGTGGGATTCTATGATGTGGGGGAGTGGGCGTGGGGGGCGTTTGAGCTGAAGGCGGAACTGTGAGTGACGGATTGGAGTTTTACACAGCATACATATAATTGTGCTTTCCCTTTTTCCAGCAAGACAACTTGTAAACTTAAAATCCACTTCAACCCAGTGTTCGACCTCGCTGATGGCGACGTCCTCTCCATCCACCAGTCGGATGGAAGTGACAAACATCTAACAGGAAACACTCAGCCCAAGGATCTCTCCATTCCGGGGTCACAGACGGTGTCCATGTCGTTCACGGCGACGGCGGGATGGTGCAAGGGATTCAGGGCCACGGTGTGCGCAGAGTGCCCGGGAAAGAGGAGGAGAAAGTAGAGGAAGGAGACGATAAGACTTGGTGCCGTCACAAAAGAGACGTTAAAATATATAATTATATGCAGCTGAAGCAAATATATTACCAGAAAAATTTAAATACCTACTCCGGGCGAGCGCATGCCCCCGTAGACCAAGTCTTACATCCCCAAGCGTTTTTTTTCAAGTGACGAAATCATTCCAATGACTATTTTTTAAGCGCGTGGGATTTTTCGACTTTGTAATATATAATATTTGTGCTAGAAAGACGAAATAAATCAGTTTAACACTACATTTTTATGTCCAAATACTGTCGGACAAACAAAGAATCAAATAACACGCAAGATTGAAGACTTCAATAAATAAAACTGTTTAAACGATGTACATCTTGAACACAGACTACCAAGAACAAACAGTATTAAAATTCGTTGGCACGTAAATACTAACGACTGCCATGAACTTTTTTTTAGAAGTTTAGGGAAATATTCCAAACCTATATTTCTCGAAAAAAAAATAGAGATAGAAAATTACACAAAAACGATTTCAAACAGCGCGAAAAAAATTAAACGGATACCGGCTTCTGCTTTCCTCGCCCTACCCTTGCGGGCCCTCATTACCTAGAAGAGCTCTAGCTGAAGGTCATATCTAAGCTTGCTATAGTACTTGCACCAAACCTCACTTTAGCGAGCTCACTTTTTTTACAGCAACTTCCTTGTTCTAGTATCACGCAACTATCGTTGAAAAAGCCTTTCAGCGTCTCTCCGGTCAAACTGATTTCTAGTCTCTCATGATAATGAAAAAAACTCATTCAACCTTTTCCTCCGTTTTGCTAGGTTAACCACCGTGCGTTTTATTTTGTAGTTTCATCACGACGACAGTATAACCCCGGAAAAAATGCTTTCGTCCCCTCTGATGACTTTCGGGGACCATGACCATACATCTGATATCTAGTCGAAGAGACCGAAACCCATGTCGTCGTCCTCCTCCTCAGACTCTTCCTTCTTCTTCTCCTCCTTCTTGGCGGCGGGCGCGTCACCGGCGGGTGCGGCGGCGGCGGCGCCTCCTGCGGCGGGCGCGGCGCCCACTCCGGAGCCCACGTTGGTGATCAGCTCCTTCACGTCGCACGACTCAAGGGCCTTGGCGAACAGGCCGGGCCAGTAGGGCTCAACGTCAACCTTGGCGGCCTTCAGGAGGGTCTGGATCTTCTCGCCCTGGAACAAGAATGGAAAAACGGTCATTAATATTATTGCAAGGCAATGGCGCAACAAAATAAAAAGGATTCGGGTGAAAATAAACTAGGCAGACTGCTCAATTGGACTTTTTGCACAGTATACTACAGTAACTTGAATGTTTTTCTGCGAGCAAATATGTAGAAGGTTTCAAAATTTATGTAAATTGGCCTACTGGGCATTGTAAAATGTCATTGGAATGCCATCTTCCTTTAGCGCCAATATCCCAATCTTTCAACTTACGGTGATGGCGACCTCGTCGTCGGCGAGGATGAGTGCGGCGTAGACGCACGCGGTCTCGGAATCGTTGGCCATGGCTTAGCTGGGGTTGGAAACGAGGATGACGTCGAAAGTCTTGGATTTTAACTCCGGTTTAAGGAGGGCAAACGACTTCACACTCAAAGGATTCAAGCGGAAAAGGAAGAAGGGACGAAACGAAACACAAAGGGGCGAAAGAAACAGTCACGTGTAGGCATCGAATGGAGAACAAAATAGTGACAAGAACATTATTTTGGCTAAATTTTAACAATACTGTATGACACTGAGAATTATTAGAGACATAATTCTGAAAGTCTATAGACCATAGAATGAATTATAACGTCGTAATTGCGATAAACAACATTGCTAATTTCCTTTGCCGGCATCCCTATTCTACAGGACGAGAACCAAAACAAACCCAACTTTCGTTCGGATTTCGGAACATTTTCTGATTGACTCACGCAACCTCGTCTCGCATTCCCTGTTTAGCGCTACGCAACACCAAAATAGTGCCTTTCTGCCTGGACAGCTTGCATGCACGGTGGCCAGGCTTGACGTCTCACAGTTGCTACTCAGCTGCAGACGACAGCCTTCACGGGCCAAAAACTAACTTGCAAGAAAGCTTACTGGAATATTGACCTTGTCTACTGGTGTTTATTAAGGAGAATATTTTGCACAGGTGAGCAATTTTTAATGTATTAAATAACCCCAGTATTAGTACCAAATTGCTCTTCAAGGAACATACAAGAGATTATTACAATTATTACGATTATTCGTACTATCATTATTTTTAGCTTCACCATGGTGAACAAGGTTCCCAACTCCTACTCGGTGCCCAAGGGCCACGCGGGCAAAGTCGTCATGGAGGCCATTGACAAGGTCTACGAGCACACGCCAGGTTTCCAGGTAGGAAAGACATGGTGACGTAGTCTTATCATTGCCACTTAAGATATTTAAGGTATATGATGAAGTTCACCAGATTAGTAATCGAGATCTTTCCATCTTCCAGGACATATTCGACGAAGACTCTTTCTACATGTTCGCGGCCTGCTTCACCCTGGCCACGTGCCTGGCCGCCTTCATCGCGTCGCGATACATCACCATCAAGGGACGGGAGTGATCCACAAAAACACAAACATCAAAACCCCACTCCGTGCCAAGCTCACTAGTCCCAAACATGTAGACCGCGCGTCTGCAATCGTTCCCAAATCATAATATGGTATTCTCAAAATCCATTTTTATTCTCAGTTTTTATCGTTGAATCTCTAAGGTGTGATTGGAATAATCTGACAAAGAAGAAGAGGGAAATGAGAGCTAGAAATTATTCCTATGCATATTCTAAGTGAAAGAAAGATATTTACAAAACAGATTTATCAAGTAATAAACTAATAATATGAGAAGAGTGATTGTCTATGTCTAGATCAGTCTTGCTTTTGCTCTTTAACTTTTGATGCCTTGATGAACTTGTTTAGCTGTGGACCAGCTAGATTTCAAGTATGTTCTTGTAGTTGATCAACCCAAACTTTGCACCCATCCTCAGAGCGTCTTGTCATACTCCCTGATGATCCCCGCCTCCACCTCGTACAACCTCCTGGCCACGTCCCTGGCCACCCACTCTTTACCCTCGGTCGACCAGAGAAAGTCGAGGTGCCCGAACTCTGGCACGGTGACCTCGTGCACCGCGGTCACATGCGGCAGCTCGGCCACGATGGACTGGACGTCGGTGCGGCCCGAGGCCCAGTCCTTCTCGGTCCACCAAATGTCCACTGGGCAGCTGATGGGTTTCAGGGTGTACGGGGTGGTGCCGCAGAAGGACTCGAAGCGGAATTCCTGGTTAGAGAGAATATACATATAATTTCCAGGGCCGTTTTCATTTATGCAATATGACATGGAACATGCTAATACATCATTGACAAAAGTGACAGTAACATTAATGTCCAAATTACTCCTTAAATTATTATAGGCTTAAAATATGATACTTAAATGACTGCTTTCCTCTTTCGGCATTAGAGCAGCATCTAAAAAAAATATATATGAATGAACACAGTTTAAACTTGAGTTTCCGTACCTGCAAGTTCTTGATGTAATGCTTCAGCGTCCGTGTGCTCGTGGAGCTCGGCGAGAATGTGAGCACCTTGCCAAGAGTGCCTGGGGTGGGCAGGTGGTAGCCGGTGGCCTGCAGGACGAACACAGCCACGGTGGTGTACAGGGGAATGTACTTGGGTGAGACCAGCTGAGAGCCCTGAAAAAAATTATTAAATTCCGTGTAAACCTTCATTAGTCATTCATGTTTATTGCAAAGTTCTTACCCTGAACGCGGACAACAACCTCATGGAACAATCCGCCCCAGGAATGAACCACGCGGGCACCCCGAACGCATGCGCAGGCCTCGTCACCGGCGCCAACGCCATCATGTGCTTCACAGACTTCACCATCTCTGGGAAGTAATTTGCCATGACCCAGAACGCCGTCGTACCCATCGAGTGCCCGACGTAGTACAGCTTCTCCCGGCCGGTCACGTCCAGCACGTGGCCCAGCATGGCGGGCAGGTCGAACTTGCCGTGCTCGTCCCAGGAGAAGTTCCAGTACGGGGAGCTGGGGATGTTGGAGTCGTATTCGTCGTGGCCGAGGGAGAAGCTGTTTCCGCGGAAGTTTCCCATGTAGACGTCGAAGCCCATATCGACGAGACGGAAGGGGAGGCCTTGGAGGACCCAGTCCGCGGACGAGCACTTGAGGCCGTGCTGGAGGAAGACGGGGGTGCCGTGGTAGGCGGGGTGCGCTTGAACGGTGTGGACCCTAAAGTAGAGTTCATTAGCATGCAGTCCTAGAGACCGTTATTGTACATTTACCTGTGCACTGCCAGCTCGTATCCATCCTTGGTCTTGACCATTGTCTCCGACATGGTGTACTTTCCATGGTCTTCGTCCTCTACGAGCTTTTGAAGCTTCTCGCGGAGGTCGCCGTGGAGATGAGCGCGCTTCAGCTCCAGAGTCAGCAGCTCAAGGATGAGAAGAGGGGTGTGGAGCAGTTGCTAGAAAAGGGACAAATGGAAAAAGGTTATAATTTATAACTTTATATAATGTCAAAGAGGATACTGTTATTAATGGAAATTATGGAATAAATAAGACGGAATACCCTCTCCTCACCTCTAAATGCAGCGATAGATTCATGGGATCCGTGATGGACCTCCAGCCGGCCTTCATCCACCTCCTGAAGTACCTGACCCCGATGTGCATGAGCCCCACCTGCGCTCCCGGGACCGCAATCAGCGCATTGTTGAGCTGTCTTAGCCTCTCGTGTTCGGCGGGTGGCAGGTTGGCCCTGGCCCTGGCCCTTGCTCTCACCCTGGCCTCCATCACGTTGCCGTTCTCGTCGTCCTCGTCGTCGGAGGTGCCGTGCGGACGGTGGCTGAGGTAGAACTGGCGGGATACGGTGTTCGAGGGCATCGGGGCCAACGACGCTACGGAGTTGTAAAGCTTGATAATGAGGTTAATTGGCACTTTTAGGAGACGTACTCTCATCCCTCGGAATCTCTGGATACGACTGTTGGCGTGAGAGTTCCATTGAATTACAGGAGGGAGGACGAGCGGTCGTTTGGAGATCGGTGGAATGGGCTGACCAGATGAGCTGATGATGCTCGATTCTGATTGGTGGAGAGGAGGCCGAGCCCCCAAAATGACGCAGTCGAGCCCCCAAAAGCTGAGACACAGTGGTTCTGAAAGTATCAAACCTTTCCGTGATTATATTCACTGATGCAGAGGTCCGTGTATAATTAATGATAATATAATTTTAGTCTGCTCCTCAAAATAATGTTTGCTATGAAATGAACCTAGAAAAGTTTTTATTCTTTGTAATGCATTTATTATTATATAAATTTATATTATGAAAGTCCATAATAATAATTATCATTGTGCTGCTTCAAGCCTGCTTGTAAATGTAACTCTATATGTGCGCATAAAATATACCAAATCCTACTGTGTAACGGTCAGCTTACTTGAACGTCCAAAAATGGGTTTTCCCCACAATCCAACATTGAATATGGGTTTAAACTAATTTTAACCGCCAAAAGTCACGCTTTTGTGTCAAACTCACGACTAAACTGGAGAAACATAAAACGCGTCGTCCGATGTCAATAATCTTGAAAAACGCACACGCCCGAATTATGACATCAGAAATTACAAATATGTGGTAAGTACTCGTAAGTAATTTAGCAATGCTAATCATTACTAATATAGATAACTGTGGAACTTAAAGTAATAATAATAAATGTAACATTAAATGTTTTACTCGACCATAACCTAACGTGACTAGTCTAGTATATACACTATGATGAGTCACTCTCTCATTTCAACAATCTGACCATGCTGTTTTTGTGCTTCTTCATCTCCGTCTGCTATAGACCGATTACATTTCGTTCCCGCGCTCAAATTTGAATTGTTTTCTCAGCCTCTGAATGGGTCATTTATAATCAAAACAAAGCTTTGAGCCAATCAGAACGTTTGTAAACAAAGTCACGTGACATAATAAACAGACTGTGAACCAATAAGATGCCGCGAACTATTTTGAATTTTAGCCCGCGAACGAAGTGTAATCGGTCTATGAGAAAAAGAAAACTTCCATCCTTCAACTACTTGATTTTCTCCTGCAAAAACTACTTTTGAAGTTTTTAAGAGATCAATTTGAGCAGAATAATCCATATGGCAATCTTCGCATTCAGAGGAACATAAAAATAAGACGTAGTTTGTTACATAAGAGATAAGACCGGCCGGGATATTATTTTTTTGCAAAATGTTTCAAACAGTTATCTTTATGTAAAAATAAAAATATTGCCGTACAAAAGATCTTGAGTTTTCAATTTTCTGAAGTAAAATTTTACCCAAGTGATTATGTCCTTTTTAGCCCAGTATAGAATGCATGATCAAGACTCGATTGTCCTGCTTCCGGTACTTCTAAAGAGACCGACTCAAAAGAAATCATGAATCCTTTGTTAATTTTGCTTCCTTGACGACAGACATTCAGAAAATGAAGTCATCACATTGCGAGTAAAAAATGCTCAATAATCGCTACTGAATTTCTGAAATGTATCACAGGTTCATATACTTTTCAAATTTCAATAAAGTATTCTTTCAACATTTTGCCTATTCCAGCATGCTAAATATTATATCGCATTCCAGCAGACTAATATAATAGTAATATTATATCGATCACAATGTTCCCATAGATCTGTAAAATTACTAATACAGATCTGTGTAAGTAGGATGGAAATCATGGAATACCCAAAAAGGATAGCATATGTCGTTAGCAGCTCTCATTATGCCTTTATGATTATTATGCAGTTAGCCATGGTGTTCTAGAATCCCTTGCACAATTAAATGGTCATCTCATCTGTCGCATCTTGTGATTGCGACAATGAAATGCTGACAAGGAAGTGAGAAATCACGCCATTTATGAAACGGATGAAAGTAATGTTTTAATTACAAGAAAAAAAAAGGAATTTTGTCCATAATATGTTGGTGCATGGTGTATATAGTGTTGCCTCTTTTTAACTGTTTCTCTTTGTGGGACAATATTGAGCATGTTATGTTTATGTATCTCATTATTTTATTCTTTAAAATCCATCGAACACATTAAATAGGCAAGTATGTCATTGATCACGCTTAGTTAATTGACATGAGCATCACTTTTTACGTTGAAGTTTTCATTTTTGGGACTCTTTCATATTTACTCGTAAGTCTTTGTACTCAGACTAAAGATTCTTTATATTAACTCAAGAAATTTAACCTTTTTACTTTGTTGATCACTGGAAACATATGGGAGAAGTAATCCAACTTTGGTACGTTCACAGCTTATCTTAGCATGTCTGTGCTACCTCTAATGGGCGGTAAGGTTAGCACTTACAAATCCTTAAATAGCCTTCAAGTTCAATACTGCATTGTATAGCAACTGATTCTCCAAAAAGGCCCAAGTTCTGCCTTTTCTGTAGAACACCTCTTTCGAATAGCTCTCAAACCGTTGAACACAGCTTCTTGGGACTCTTCTCATGCTCTCCTCCGAGCATACCCTCACTTAGAGCTCTACCTCCGAGAACAGTCTCCCAGCCCTCACATCAAAGGCGGGAACTCCTCCGACAGCTTGACGTGCCTCCTGCAAATCGGGCACTCGTACTTCTCCGTCTCGCACCACTGGCGGATGCAAACCTCGTGAAAGACGTGTCCGCACTCGAGGGTGAAGCGCCGGCCGGGGCCGCTCACGCCGTCCAGCAGGTCCAGGCAGATGGTGCACTCGTTGTCAGGGGTGGTCGTGTCGAACACTGAAAAACAACGGACAAGGATTTAAGCATCTAATGAACCAAATTGAAATTCTTCTTCGTATCTGTGGTATTTTACCTTTCTCTGCCTGCCCAAATTTGCTGCTGTCCGGCACGATGACGTTCTCCACGCCCCACTTGTTGACCTCGGGGATGGGTGCGTCCACCAGACGGAGCGGCGGCGGCGGGGGAGGAGGAGGAGGTGGAACCAGCGCCAGGACGAGGTCGTTCAGGTCGTAGTAATGATTCTGTAATACAGTAGTAAAATTAGTTCAACTAAAAGACATATTCTTTAGAATATGCACCTGTAGCGGTCCCTTAATCCCCCTAATCGCCATCAGCTGCTCCATAATGGACACCTCCGTCCTGGTGGCGTCGAGCGCGCGCACGAGGAAGAGAACCGTGTCAAGAGGGTCTTCCCCGACACGCAGCGGGCGCATGCGGGACGGTGGCGGGGCCAGTGGCAGCGGCGGAGGGGGAACACGGAAGCGGGGAGGAGGGGACCAAGTACGATGCCGGCTGTAACGAACAGTCAATCAGTTAACATTTGTGTATTCGTTTAGCGTCTTACTTGTTGTTGAAGTTTGTGTACTCGTACTGGCCGCTGGTGTCGCCGTTGGAGAAGAAGCAGCTCCGGCTGCGCTGATCCTCCATGGTCGGGAAGCTGGCCAAACGTCCCTTCGGAGTTCAAGAGCACGCGTTTCACAGCCGCGGCTTGTTTACACTTTACATTCTCTCCTCTCGAAATCCCGCTCAACCCCTGGCCAAAAAATTGGTCGTCAGCTCGAACTGAGCTAATAGCGCACAAGCTGAGCGTGAGATGGACGACGATTTTCGAAAACTTCCCTTGGTCAGCGAAAGCGGAGGTTCGCCGATAAATGATCTCAACTTCAAGAAGCATTTCTCGTTTTTAAACGATTAATATTTGCTGACATAGCCCCATTGTTATTACTATTGTCTATGATTAGGCCCCATAATATTTTTTTGTACCAGCTGTTAATATTGGAAAACAAATATGAAAGATTGCCTGTAAAAAAACTAGGAAGAACAAATATATTGATGCCCAAATTAAAACACGTGAATTATATTTCCAAAATCTTGATGTAGACGACCTCCAGTAATTAGTTTCACGGTCATGGAAGTAGTACTATAATGACATCCAATTAATTTATGTCCGTGACATGGCACTTTGAACTGTTGCAAAAATTGAGCTAATTAAACAGAGTAAAAATGTTTTCCTCTCCCTCATTCCAATTTGTTTTATTTATGATAAAATGTTCTTAGTTATCCTGATCACCGGTCCAAGTAAACTTTTAGTAGCTTCTTTGTTATGCAACATTTTGTTCGTAACAATATAATATTTGTTTTATTATATCTTGAAACGGTAGAATACCGCAGAAACTTTTTTTATATAATCCTACATCAATACCGGTATGATTCCTCAACAATAATATGACCGTATAATGCAATCCTCACGAGGCAACTTAACTGATTAAGATCTGGGCTAAATCACGAAACGTAATTCTTCCCTGACCTTGAAATCGCAATCAAGCAATAATAATGATGTTGTCTCAACAAAAATCATCTTCAGATCCATTTGGGAAGAAGAAGAAACAAATTGTAAATTCAGGGTGGATTCCGTTTCCATGATGGAAAATTTGCAAAAGGAAATGCCAACAGCGAGAGACAATCAAACATTGTGATGTAATCAAGGTTTTGTTGAGATTTAAACGGTTTGAATATATTATTAAGTAAATATAATTTATAAGTGGAACAACAATATTTGTTAACTATTTTTTAAGTTTTAAAGCCTAAGAATCTGGTACGCACATGTCAAATTATTCCAAACGGAACTACCGTATACCATAAAGAAGCCATGACTGCCATGTGCATACCGTACAGATACCGACAAAAAAGTGACTTTGACATTTGCACATGTTTACCATAATGTAACAGTTCAATTAACACATTTGAGCCAGTATTAATATTAAACTATTAGATATATAAAAGTATAAATGAAAACACAGATATGCCACCAGTAATTCACGAAGGAAGAACAAAATTCCAATGATATTTTCATTTCCATTTAACTGCAAAAGTTAGGCCTTAAGGGTCAATATTTTTGCTCATCATTTCGGATCTAATGCTAAAAAAAAGTGTAACTTCCCCTCAGCTTTGTAACAAATTATCACCCTAGTTGCAATACAGATAAAATTACAGATAATGGCCAGTTCAACAAGTAGTTTTCACCTCACCACAGACATACAAATTCCCGCACAGCTTACACTTCAATGGATCGATTGCACTCCGTTGCTAATCGGCGACAAAACGATTCTCACAATTTTATTTTATTTTTCCAACCCCAGCGATATTTTCTCCAGAAGAGCTAGATAATCCACAGGGTTACAGCTTGATATTTGTACTTCAATGGCCAGATGTAAGATTGTTCAACTCTTTTTTTGTGTCGAGGAGGGGAAATATATTTTTGCAACCTGATCTCCTGTTCGGTCTTAAAATCTCTGACGCACCCCAAA
>LR140169.1:0-18903 GCA_900659605.1 Tisbe holothuriae | reverse complement strand
ATGTGTACTTTTAGTTTTTTGCCTTATCTCAATTTCATGTTATGACGGATTGTCAGCCTTTGTAAAATTACTGTAGATATCCTTCTGCTATAGACATCCATGATCAATTTTTGCTTGTATAAATTACTGAGTCTCTGCATACAACTTATCTTTGTTTTATAATCTATCCTCCAAAGCCAGTATCAGCC
This sequence comes from Tisbe holothuriae, assembly GCA_900659605.1. Classification (NCBI taxonomy): domain Eukaryota; kingdom Metazoa; phylum Arthropoda; class Copepoda; order Harpacticoida; family Tisbidae; genus Tisbe; species Tisbe holothuriae. The sequence goes on along the minus strand of LR140169.1, from coordinate 18,715 downwards.
CGTATGACTTATAAATGTTTCTTGACACATGTGTGTGTTTTACATTAATATTTCATCCGTGTAAAGCAAGACAAACGTGAAATTCAGGGTTAAAAATATGCAAAAATACAAATATGCTCACTTTATGGAGCTTTTTCTTGTGCATCTAGTGCATATTTCACTTCACACATATGCACAGTGGTATTCGAAATATAAGCCAAACCAAATTAACATTCTCTTCCTTTGCTTCCTCCTCCTAACCACTTGCGGCAAGCAAAGCAAAAGAGCCGTCCTTTTTCCCCTCGGTCCGCCCGCCCGCTGAATTTTACCGGCCAGTGCCAGGCTGCGCAGGCAAAACGATCGTTTTCAATGCCCATTTTATACACTTTAAAAGCCTTTAACACGAAAACTAATGATCTCACGTGATTCTACGGGTCTAATTACCCCTTATTAACATATTTCTAGCTTCATAACACCCTTAAAAGAGAAGAAAAAAGTGACGCTTCTTTTGCTTGGTTTGCCGCAGGTATATACATACTTAGCGGCAAAGCAAAAGAAACGGGGGAGCTTATATCTCAATAATAGGTACTTTAATCTCAAAAATGAATTAAACACAATGAAAGGGCCAGTCTTAATACATAGGATGCAATAGTCAAACTTTCATAAGTCACATTGATAGTAGATCAATATTTGCATAAAGCACTGAAATCGCTTCTTTTTGCTCTCCTGAACACTACTTTTTGCGCGGCAGATTCTCACGTTTGTCTTACTTTGCACGGCTGATTTGGGCCAAGACTAATAAAATGATAACTAGCTATGGATGTTATTTTTGGCTCCAATTAGCTCACTTGATCATTAGATAGTGCGTCAATGTTCATGGTTTTTCCCACGCCTACATCTCCACACAAATACGGCAGAGGAAGAGTGGTTGGCTAAATATATAATAATACGTTTGACAAGTGGTTAAGCCAAACAATTTTGAAATATATTGACATTGAAATTCAATGTGTACCACGGGGTAAGTTATGTTTAACTATTAATACTTACCCCGCATAACTAGAACGGATATGAAAATATATCAAGCAACATGGCATTTTGTTGGGAAACATTTAAGCATAAGATACTAACTGTGTTTTACAGTTCAGCATTTAATTTACACTCTCTTCTAAATCTTCTTAGAGTAAAAATTGCTCTAAAAGTACTTTTGCAAAAACATATCAAAGATTTTATTGAATGTAATATTTAAATGTTGTAGTACAATTAAAATTATAGATTTGTTTCATAAATGACAGTTTTAGGCAGGCATTTAAACAGTTACTCATTTAGGCAAAAAAGTTACAGTTACAGTTACTCTCCAATTTCAAGTAACTAGTTACTTTTAAGTAACTTTTAACATGGAAATAAGTAACTAGTTACTTTCAAAGTTACAGTTACAATTTAGTAAGTAAAAATTGCCTTGGCAGATGTTAAGAACAAGTATTGAAGCCCAAGGAAAGTGCCATGTTGACCATACTTTTAATGCTCACAACATTTTGCAGTTGATATATTTTTTGCTTTGGTTAGCCTATGAGACTACATAGTATTTCCCCTAAAATGTGGACATAAAAGTAACTGTAACTTCCAATTTAAAGTTACAGTTACTTTGCCAATTTTGCTCAAAGTAATTAGTTACTCCAATTTGAGGAAATGAGTAACTAGTTACAGTAACTAGTTACTTGTAACTACCTAGTTTCAATGCCTGCAAAAGAGAACGCAGAACGGCAGAAGTCACGTTCGCTCTTTAGCCAAAATGAGCCGTTAGGAGCTTGCTAGACCATGGTGCAATCAATCCCTGTTTTATAAATATGGTTTAAATAGTCCAATGATCGTATTTTCTGTTTCCAGGGCTCTTTCTCCGATGTGTTCCTCGCCAAGGAGGTCTGCTCAGACCGCGAGTTCGCCATCAAGGTGTGCGACAAGCACCACATCCTCCGCGAGAAGAAGACCGCCTACATCAAGTCCGAGAAGGAGATCCTGGTGCTCATCTCCCGGGAGTGGGACGAGCGGAGGCCATTCTTCGTCAGGATCCACTCCACATTCCAGGACGCGAGCAACCTCTACTTCGTCATGACGTACGCGAGGAACGGCGACCTGCTCAGGTTCATCGAAGAGATGGCCAAGCGGGACATTGACTGCACGCAGTTCTACGCCGGGGAGCTGCTCTCGGCGGTGGAGTTCCTGCACGCAAAGGGGATCATACACAGAGATCTCAAGCCGGAGAATATCCTGCTCAACGAGCGGATGCATATTCTCATCACGGACTTTGGCAGTGCGAAGAGAGTTCCAGTCGGTAATAAGAAGAGCATAAATGTTGTCATGTTTAGCCATGTCGTTCATTGCCAGCTTTAGTTACAGATGAGGAGGCCCGTGGAGGGGACTCTGAGGGCGAGGAAGGCGAGCCGCTGCAGAAGAGAGGCAGCTTTGTGGGCACCGCCCAATACGTCAGCCCCGAGATCTTGTCAGGCCGCGGCTCCACGCGCGCCTCTGATCTGTGGGCCATCGGCTGTGTGCTCTACCAGATGATCACGGGAATGCCGCCATTCCAGAGCCAGTCAGAATATCTCATCTTCCAGAAAATACACAAGTTGGAATACTCATTCCATGAAGGTAACAGGAGTTGACGGTATCTTGATACTCTGTTAACGTCTAAAATATTTGCAGGATTCGACGACCAAGCCCGTGACCTTGTGCGTCGTTTGCTCGTCATCGAGCCTCTCGACCGCCTTGGCGCACGCGACGCGACGCCCTACTCCTCCATTCGTGGCCACGACTTCTTCCGCGGGCTGGACTTTGAGCACCTCTGCGATGCCACTCCCCCTTCCATAACGCCGTTTGTCCCTCCGGCGAACTTGCCCCACCCTGTTTGGGCTCGCCGCGGCGCCGACCTGCAGCCCGGCACTGCCGGCATGAAGCGCCTCGAGGTGGACGACGACTCTGGCGATGAGGACGTGATCAAGGTCCTCGACACGCTGGCCAGTGACGCCGACACGAAGAAGGTGAGCGTCGTCGCCAGTGGCCAGGGCAAGCGCAGGAACATTGTCAACTTGAGCGACGCCGACCGAATGAGCTTGCTCGATGATCAAAAGAAGAACAACAAATTCCACCAGTTTGTGGAGGGCAACCTGATCATCAAGCAAGGGATCCTGGACAAGAAGAAGGGTCTTTGGGCTCGGCGGCGCATGTTCCTCTTGACGGAGGGCCCGCACCTCTACTACGTCGACCCGGACAGCATGGTGCTGAAGGGCGAGATCCCGTGGAGCGAGACCATCGAGCCAGAGATCAGGGACTTTAGGATATTCTTCGTGCACACGCCCAACAGGTAAGAAGAACTTTCTTGCTGCTTCAACATCTCTGCTTAATCACGTTCTTCTTCCTTCTTTCAGAGTCTACTATTTGATTGACCCCGATTCCAAGGCCAAAGATTGGTCGAGAGCCATCAGTGAAGTGAGAAACTACTATTATGGAGATGGGGAAAAGACGCCTGCTGAGGCCTAGAGAGGATTCCCGTCGGGCGTCACATACGAAATTGGTGCAATCAAATTTAATGACAAAGTGGGGCTTGAAGGTATTTTAAGAAGGTGTTGACAACAAGAATAACAAAAGACATGACGATATGAAACGATTTTAATACATTCTTAGTCATATTTGATACGAAATAATGATGAAATAAGTAATAATTGTTCAAAAGCCGTGACAGCGGCAAAATATTTCTACAATATGAAACTCTCTTAAGGTGTAAAATTGTATAAAAGTGGCAAGAGGTGCAAAAACAATTATATATAATATTAGTGACTGCATTTTTATCTGCCATAAACTGATACGATCAGTCCTACTACACATGAGAGAAGAACAACCTTGAATTAATTTTGATTGTTGCATTAAGAGAGAGAGTTTTACAGCTACCCCCAGTTTATTACATTTGTTACATAATTATTGCCTAAAGAGTACTACGGCACGTACAGAAGAAAAAAAGACTAGGTAAAATAATAATAATCGTACATAAATGAATTGCCACATACTTCGTGAGGGTGCAACTGCTTTGATGCGCCCGTCTCCTCCAAGGCTACTATTAAAACGAAGAATAATTTCTACTACACCAGTCAGAGCAAACAGCTAGCTGTTGAAGGCGCGTCCCTCAAAAATTATATATACTGCCCGATAAAATTAATTATAAAAATGTTTTCCATAACGCAAGTATAACAATAAGGCTAGGGCCTGGTTTCAAACATATTTCATATAATATCAATTGCAAATACCGATAATAATGTTGTTAACTAAAAGGTGAAATAAATAAATTAATATTGAAATTTAACATTAGTGTTTATTTCCCAGCGTTCTTCTCCATAGCGACTCTCCTATCCATAAGAACCACGCCCCCGCAAACCCACCAATATAGACCATGAACGCCAGCGCCATGTTGTGGAACCCCAGCGCCCTCCCCGGCCTCGGACTGCAGTCCGGATGCCCCTGCAAGAACTTTGAGAACGGCCTCGCGAACACGCCCTTCTCCGTGAGCTTGGCCAGCTGGTAGTCGATCATCTCTAGGTAGGGCGAGTCGTGCGGCAGCCCGAAGGCGATCGGGGAGTTGAGGTAGGTGCGCGGGATGCGGATGATGTCGCAGTTGCGGTACTCGGGGAACGCCATGACGCCGAGCGTGTCGTCAATCAGGGCAAAGTCCTCTTGCTGGAAGCACCAACACATTACTACAACACGTTCTTCATAGCTGCAACCCATTCTCTCACCTTCAGTAAAACGTCCAAGTATCCCGGTCTGTACCCATCTGCGGTGAAATTGTTCTCGTAGTTGTGCAGATCGACGTTGTTTGTCCAAACCGTCTGGTAGGGCTCTTTATCCGAGTTCCGGAGGAAGTCTTCGGCGAAACCACCACGGTAAAAGTCCAGCCTAAAATAATTTTAAAGACCTCGTCTGGAAGAATGTAATAAAATATTTACTTACTTGAAATCCGTATCGGCCATTTCTTCCAGCGATGTGAACGGATACTTGATGAACTCTACAGTCATTGCTGAGACGAGGGCGGCCTTCCAGTGGAAGTTGATGAGGCAGCCGGCCCACAGGAAACTGATGAAGACAACCCTGAATACATGTTATAGACATTAATAACGGTCAAACTACATGTAGCTGCTAATTTGTTCTAACCTTGATGGGATGTTAATCGGCGTGACGCTCCATCGCCTTCCAAAGGTGAGCGCCCCAAAGGAGAATGTGAAGCACTTGTCAACCGTGAACTCGGACGAAAATGGTTCTCGGAGGGCAAAGTGAACGGTGATCAGCAAGGATACGGAACCCACGACCATTAATGATCTGAAATTTAGTTCTACAGTAAATAACATTCAGTCTGCTGCATAAATCACTTTCTTCTTACGCTATTACAATCCAGTTGTAAGTCTTTAGCGGCGTGAAGTATGTGAGGAAATTTGTGTTTTCACTCGGGTTGGCGATGAAGATGCTCTGGTCGGTCCAGATGACGGGCGCCGTGAACGCGATCGCCTGGCGACGCTCATCAGTGATGGTCAAACCGGACAGGCAGATGTCGGCGTCATGACTGAAATATGCAATTTATCATAAAATGCTATTTCACATATGTTAGCTTCGTACTTTCTGAGCTGCGCCACAAATCCATTCCATGTTCCGTCCTCGTTCCTCGATCCCCAGTTTCCGTCCGGCGTGGTGACGACGTCATACGTAAAGTTGAGCTCCCTCTGCATCGAGTGCCACAGCTCCATGCTGATCCCGTGGTAGAGCCCGCTGGAGTTCAGCATGGTCATGGGGGCGTAGTGTGCGGCAGAGGCGATCAGGTGCACGCCTGTGGGAGAGAAATGGAATGTAACCCATATACATTGTAATGATTGTATTCTCCTTGACCATGCTAAATTAACTGGATTGTTCCAGACCCAGACCATAACGCAAATTCACGATAGTTTGAATATTTTTTTTCCATCTGCATGTGATGCAGCCTCGATTAAAAGCTTTTCTTGATCTGTGTATTCCATATTTGTAATAGGAAATCAAAAGTACTTATCAAAGATCTGCAATAGTAACCATACTTACATTTATTACCAGCTAAACTCCAACTCCACGCTTTATGCAGATTTAGCCTTCCCTACGATTAATAGTACAACAAACATAATGCGTTACTAGGATGCAGTAATTGCACATTTTAACGGAAATTACCGTAGAAATTTTTAATAAACAATCTAGATAGAGTAGATTTATGTAATACAACTTCAACTTCTATACGCGAAATTAATCTTGATATTCGCATACTTCTGTGAATGAGGCGATTCCTTTTCCGCTACCTTTCAAATCTTTCCTCCTCTCCAACTTGATTCCGACCTCGTTCTCCAGCCTGATCCCGCCCCCGTCTGGCCGCCACTCCCCATACTTCATCTTGGTCACCGGCGCCGTCGGGTTCACCCGGTACGCCTCCCACACGTGCACCACGGCGCCGAGTGCAGAGTCGGACACCACCTGGTACAGGAACACGTTGGACGCCAGTCCCATATAGAAGGGGAGGTCCGTCAGGTGCGGTTCGAAGGCCACGTCCAGGGCCACAGTGTCGATGCGAGAGATGGGCCACCAGAACGAAGGTACTGGAATAGAGGAAGCAGTTAATTAAATGATCTAAATACGCAAGGTGTACGCATTGTGTAATGAAAACTTTAAGCTATTAGCGTATAGTTATTTAGTATGCATGTAACAATTACTCCAAGAATGGTACGGAAAAAATGATCGATCAAAATATGCGCCGCTTAAAACATTTAAATGCATTTCTCGTTTTCTGCTTCACATATATGTACATACGAAGGAAATTAAGAACGAGGAGTCTAGGAAAATACTTCAATTTTAAAAGCTATCAAGATCTCTAACCTCTTTTTGCCGCATACTCTGGAAACAACGTGAGCTGCTTGCTCTTCAGACTGAGCTCGTCCACGGACTGATTGGAATTGATCTGGGATGGGATGCGCTTGCTCAGCTCATGCGTGAGCAGTCGCCACCTCAGCCGCTCGGAAGCAGTCTCCTCCGAGGCGATGACATTGACGGACGTCGCCTCCGAATCGGAGGAGAACGAAAGGGTGAAGTCCACAAGAGTTCGGAGTCTCAGCTCGGAGGAGAGGCTGGAGACATGCTCGATAAGGAGAAACAATGGGAAGAGCACCGATTGCATTATCAGTTGTAACTAACTGTTCAGCATGTTACTACCAGACGGTGAATAACCTCAAAGCACTAATTACTAGCTATACTCAGTATACTGATAAAATCATTTTGACAAAAAGTGGCACTTTATTATTTACGAGCCATTTATTCACTCTCGCCGTTTCGGTGTACAAATTTCAACTGAGAGGAGTTTTCGTTGTAAATATCGCATACTGGAAATGTATATTTGGAGAGAAACTGTCCAAAGGGAGGTGCATGGTTATTTAAAATGCCTTTCCAGTGGACGGTTGAATGGAAAAGGAACGTGCGTGTAATGTACACATTTAATTCCAGACGAAAACATAAAGAGTCAACAAATAATAATAAATTGTGGCTTTTAGGAATTACGAAGATAATGGTGCATTAGTTTTGAGGGATTTTGATGGCATAATTTATGGTAGAACAGAAATTATGCATACTCTACAATTTTTGGGTCGAGCAAGTAATCGACTTAAATGATGAAATATGTTTTGTTTAGTATTTAATGTTTCATTTTACCATAAACTAATATAAACAGTAGAATGTCCTTCTGAGAAAGAAATCGCCTTAATACTGTTCTGTATGAAGTGACATAATTATTAATAAATATCACGCATATGACGCCAACAAACAAACAATTAAATGGAAGCCGTGCTCAAACAGCACGTTATGGAGAAATATGTGTTATGCAAAGTACGCGTATTCGGGTTCGCTACTTGGATAATCCCACCTTAGGTATACCTTTAAGGAATTCTACTGTATACTCAGAATTTCTTGCTTTATGTAATTTTCCTTTGTTGTAAAAATGCTTTCTTGCCAAAATTGTTATACTATCATTCCTATATGGCTAATCTTGCTTTAAATGTCGCTTTAATTTTTTTGAAAATAGGAAACTTGAATTTATTTACATGTTACCCAGCTACCCGTACCAGTCATTGATATTGACCCGAAGTGATTGAAAGTGTAACCCTTCCTCTGAATTCGATGAGTTCTTTTTGCTACTTTGAGTATTATCTCTGCTCGGTTTTGAACGTGTGTAGAATACAAAGGATAACGCCCGGTTATCGTTTGCTTACACACCGTATCCAAGGTGTGACTTGATCCCCCTTTCTTTCTGTCTGTCTTACTTTCTCCCACTCATGAATAGTTGATCAAGAAGACGATTTCTGACCAAAGGCTTTCTTGGACCAGTTCGCTCACGGGGTGCGAGTGCAGACAAGATAGCCTCGCTGTGTAAAGCGACAGATAGAGAGCTCACATGTAGAAGGCTACAATACAATTTAAAGCTTTCTTTAAGAAGGGAAATTGGTCTCCAACGTCTTGAAAGCAAAGCGGAGGAAGAAAATTATGAGCAGCGGCGTAACATATTTTCTAGTTGCGAGCGAAAATTGATCCACAGTCAAGGCGGCTTTATATCCGAGCGGCCTTTACCTTAGAGTTATATTGTTGCAGCACTGACCTACTGTATTCCTTCCAAAAAGGGGGATTTGAAGACACTTGACAATCATAATAAAGCCTTTGAAGCCGTTGCCTTCTCCGTTGCAATTTGAAGAACATCAAAGAATCCAATCATGGCGATGACAATGGGGACTGGGTTCACAGTGGTCAAGCTGCCAGAGTCGGTGGCCAGGGGGTTGCAGGGGATTGCTCGGGTGCCCACTGTGACTGCGGCGGCGCCGGTGGATTTGCTGTCCACGGTGGTCACGAAGGAGGATGAGGTCAAGTCGCTGCTGCAGAAGGTGCCGCTTTCGGAGAGTGAGTAGGAATACGATGGGTACACATGTACGCTTTCAACCATTGCCGTTGAAAGTTTCATTGAACCCACGTGAATAAAAAGCGTCGTTGTATAAATGCCGATTAATGAGAAGGTTCCTACTTTAAGTTTTACAACATTCAAAGAAGATTACTGAAAGATGAGGTACACGATTTTTTCATCTGTCTTGTGCTGTAAATGAACTTTAATAATTAATATATGCTGAATTGCTTATTAGAAAACGTGTATTAACAACTTTCCTCTTTAAAATATCATGTAGTAGTATGTTTGTAAAAGCTCTCCTACCATTTAACACTTCTCGAATACGTACCATGCATGCATTGAGTCAACCAACGTATTATGTTAATACATAATACTGAAAGGCGTGCTTTATACAAGCATTCATGATCGGCCTCAGCCTCAATCCTTATAGAGTACATTCGGAAGCACGAATCTGGTTTCTATCTCTCTACTCTACTTTGCTCCTTCATTGTGTGCAGCGAGCATCATCTCTACCGCCTTGGCCAAGAACAGCAACGCCGGGCGCTCCCGCAGCGAGAAGAAGGCGGTGAGCGCGGACGCGAAGAACAACAAGTACTTTGAGCGGAGGAAGCGCAACAACGCGGCGGCAAAGAAGTCGAGAGATCAGAGGAAGATGAGGGAGGACCACGTCTCAGTCAGGGCCGAGTACCTCGAGAAGGAAAATGCTGAGTTGAGGGCGCAGGTATATGAAACAAATTAGGCCATAAATCACTACTCATTACATTGTAGGTGAGCACTCTGAGAGAGGAAATGGCATCCCTGAATGCAGCCCTTCTTCGCAAACGCATGGCGGCATCCACCGGGCAGATGATGTCTCTTCTGCTGAGCACAGGTCATGGTGGGTTGACCCAACCGTCCCCTCCGGTCTCTCCACCGGTAGAGCTCGAAGAAGACCGTCCGGTATCGCCCCATTAGCATCAAAACAATAAATCCAAGTGTGTTCCAGGCTAATTTATGAACTCATTCTCCTAAATGGATGTTTATTTTCTGCTCTCTTCATATGGAATCGAATAGTTTTTATTAGTTTACTCTGTCTCTGACATTCAACTTCACTAGAATTAATATATTATATTTGGGGGAGTTATAGTTTTTTTACAGATTATATTATGTTTTACACGTCCTTAATAGATATACTTTTTATCTTCTTTATGTGATAGATATTTTCTATATAACAGTTAAATGATCTAGCGTACTGATATACTACGGGCAACTGTTGCCAAGTTTATATATTGTTAACCACATGCCAAAATCAAACTTGTGGCATAACTGTTGGTTACAATTGGTAGTAACAACAAAATTATACATGTTCTTCTTTTTATATGCTCTGTATAAGAGTGTTTGTTGGTTTATTTGTGCTTCTGGAGTCTACATATTCTTTTCTACATAGGGAGTAAACTTGGGATATCTTCATTCCCTACTTGAGGCTACTTCTTCTCTTCTTTTCTTTCTGTCGCATGCTTATATTTTGCATCTCTCTCATCTTCTTAAACTTGTGGGACACAATGTTACACAACAACGAGCTGCTAAAAGAACAATGGAATTATTTTGTAACATTAACGGTGGCACTGGAATTCAACATTGGCACACTTCTCCTTCAGTCTCCTTCACACACGCGACGTGTCACTCTACTACGTGATCAGCGTGGTCGCCAAGTGTATTCTGGGCTGTAGTGTCGGGTCAGTCTTTCGCATATTTTTATACGATGCTATTTCGTATCCCATTCCCAGTGAGCGCCTCGTACTCTGAGCTGGCCTCTGCTGCCGCCTGCTCAGTCCCAAACGACACGCCGCCAGACTTCTTCTCAGGCGTCGACTTCATAGCAACTTCCGGAGCTGCTGCTGCAGCTGCTGAGGCGATGGCTTCTGGCTCAGGCTGCTTGTTTCCAGCCTCGTCATTGCCGGGCCCGTCCAGGGACGTGGTTGTGATCATGGGCAGCACTCCCTCCGCCGACGACGTGGACGGCGGCGGCGTCGACTCCCCGTTCAGCCAGTAGGTGCCGACACGGCCCTTGCCCTGGAGGAGAAAGAGAATGAGATAAATCAAGACGGTTTTAATGAAGTTAAAGCGAAGAGTTCGTCTGACAGAAGAAAGAGCTGCTGTGACAGCAGTTTTCGGAGAGAGGAAAGATTATTGCTGGGGGATGACAAAAGCGCCCGAGGCAATCGTTGTCATCCCTGGGTTACGTTAAAGACGCTGTTAGGATAGAAACTCTTTGAAGAGAAGGAAAACCGGAACAGAAACAGAGAAATTAGCTCTATGAACAGGAAGTAGACAAAAAAGAGATATCTCTTTGACTTGAAGCAGCTTTATTCAACATAACATATGGTCATAAGATATAACTTTGGGTTCTCTCTTTTTGTCCCTGTACTATAGTCAATATTATTGGCATTGTACGTCTCTTTCCTAAGTCTAAATCTGTGGGGAGAGTGTACTAGATTGAGGTATAGGCGGGACAGTCTAAGGGCGGAATAAAAGTGGCCATAAAAAGGGGAATGAATAAATCAATAATGCTCTGCAGTGCAAAAAATCCAAAGAAGCATTAAGAGTCCAGAAGAAAAGCATTTTCCAGCCACTTAATTACATGTAATAAATTTAATGCCTTTTATAAAAATACTTATAGGTTTTGGACAAAGTTGCCATCCAAAATATGAGCATTTACAATAGCTAAAAGCATTAAATCAGATATCTTTTTTTGTTTGCCCTTTCCTTACTTCTCGCCAAAACCTTGGTGGAATTTGCCTAGGCAAACAAGATCACAGGAGAAAGAAATCTCCAAATAAAGAAGGAGCTCGAAAGCGAATCCCTCAATTTGTCGAAAGAAACGCAAATCTCGACTCCGAGTCAAACTTAACACTCACCTTCATTTCGACCTCTCCGCGATATTCGAGGTCAAAGCAGTTGAAATAATCCAGAACCTCTTTCGTGTCTGGACTCACATGAATGCGAAGCGCTGAAAGGAGAAAATCAATAAAGAAATTGTAAGCCATGTATTTTGTTGTCCTTACGCAATCCAGTGGATTCCATCCTGGAGCAGGTGTTGACCGTGTCTCCGAACAGGCAGTAGCGCGGCATCTTCACACCGACCACACCAGCGCAGCAAGGGCCTGAAAGAAGAAGAACGTCGGTGTTTAAAGTCGGGTGCAAATTGTGCCTGATTGATGAACCGGCTTTCAAACGAGACGTGCTCGTGAATATTATTCACTACATCATCATACAATGGAATTCCATTGAAAAATGGTTTAGCATAATTCGTCCCTAGTCGGATGGGGAAACTTTTGTGTGAATACAAATGGCGTTGCAAAAAAACTTTCGCTATCTTCTTTTTATTCTCCTGGGTTTATATTTATATTCAAACTTTTCGGTGGGAAATATCATCATCATCATCACGAGAGGGAGGAAAGTTTATTTGTTTAGCTACCTCTTAGTTCTTTGTTTTCACCACAGCGTCTTCTTTGCCACTCGGAAGGAACCGCGATAAAAACGTTCTCTATCAGGTTGACGAATCAAGATGCGCCATCCAGACAGAGGAAGAAAAGTCGGGTTTATGCTTTTCCTCGAAGGCAGGAAACTTTTTTAAAAGGGTCCCTCGCCCGCAGAGGCCTCCTTCGAAGAGATCTCAGGAGGGTCATAAATGCAAAGGAAGCATCATTTTTCCCGTAGACACATGCAAGGCCTCTAGTTAAGAAAAGTCCTGCCAATTTGCAGTGCAAATAGTGAGGTTGAAGTTGTCAAGTGCCAGCCAAATTACCCTTATAGTCTTGACTTCACTGAGTCGTAGTAGTGGTGGTATGAAAAAAATGTTTCGCCAACTTTAAAAGTTTTCCTCGCTACTTTTGAGCTGTCAGAAGTATTTTTGTTCTCATCACCTCGGGAAAAAAGCTAAAGAATTTGCCAAACAAAGTTATAGCAATATGAAGTAGCTTTCCAACGCGTATCGGCTCTCCTCTCACTTTTTGCTCCTTCAGTTTATCTTGGCATAAGTGCCACAGCCAGCACTATCATCACCACTCCCGTCTAAACTGTAATGCCGTAACACCACTATTAGAAGCGATATGGGTCTGGTCGGGAATGAACGGATGTAGCGTATAGTAGAAGGCTTTAAGATGTTATCAGTGAGTTTGAAAGGGGAAGAGGAGAAAGAAGGCCTTTTCGGCCCACTGAGTAGACGACTGAATGAAGGGAGGAAGGAAAAGACTCTTGCACAGTGAATAAGAGTAGTAGACGCAGATGACTGAGCATAATTTTGTATGGATATGCTTCGAACAGTTGAGAAGGAGGTATAAGCAATACGCTGAGAGATGCTTTACATATATGATTGAATGATGATAAGTCAGATCCTTCCTTGGCTTTCTGTTGGTTAAGTGATGCTCTCCCTACCTATTTGTATACATAGGATGAGCACACTGAAAGTGTTTGTACTCTAGAGTAATGTTGTTGACTTGTGGTAACATAAAGAAGAAGATGTATATTTTAGCCTTCTCCTCCTACATCCATTAAGTTATGTTATTACGTTTGACCGGACCCCGAGAGCGCTTGAAGCATATCCTTCGTACGCCCCTCAATGACGTTACGCACTTAGAGCGTCAGTCTAGCGTGAAATTCTGACGTCACGAGAAAGTCTTTTTCAGTGCATACGACATGAAAATGGGATTTAAACTGGGGTCATACATCACTTGGGTGAGCTCCATTATATTCTACTCTGAGCGAGCGTTCTTCCCTTCATCCATTCTTTTTTCGAATTTAACGCCGGCTTTTCGTCCTCTGGAAAGTGACATTTGAAAGCCTCCCAATAAACACACAAGTTTTGCTCTCTTTCATACTACTATCATTAACCATATTATATATTTCAGCTCAGTGCTCACCCGTGTGCAAGCCGATCCTCAGCTTGAGCTTGGTGTCCGGCTTGTGCCTGATCTTGAACGTCTTGACCGCTTCGAGGAGTCGCAGCGACATGCGGCCGATCTCGCGCGCATGCTGGTTGCCATTGCGCACGGGGAGGCCGGAGACCACCATGTATGCGTCGCCGATCGTCTCAACCTAGAATTAACATGAAATGGTCGGTTACTGAGCGATTCCTTTTAAAACGAATAGAAACGTGTATGTTATAGTTGCCTTAATCCCCAGAGGAGCCGTTAAAACTGCTTTACCCCAGATTTAGACACATAAAAAGGCCTAAAGGTCAGCGGAAGGAAAGTGGAATGCAGAGAATGTAACAAAAACGTTTACATTTAAAGCTGGAGGCATTCACAAGTACGACGGAAGAAGGCTTAAAGAGTCTTGAATCTTGTTTCATTGGAGGCAACAAATTGTATGATAAAATATCCCCTTCCTTCCCTCCCTGACATTGGAGTTTTGACCTTATCCCGAACTCTGTTTCCCGAGGGATCTCGCTTTTTCCACTTACTCTTCAGGGAAACTTGCTTCTGAAGGTGAACTTTCCTTTTTTGAAATTTGATTTGAGAGAGTTTGTCTGTCTGCTGTACGGATAAGAACCGAATGTGAAAGAAAACTTACTTCTGTTACCAGCAGCTATTTTTGAAGAATAGGGACCGAGCATAGGTGGGAGAAAGGCCTAACAGACTTTGAGGTAGAGAGAGAGAGAAGGAAAAGTTTCCTTTCTTTCCCCGTCTGAATGGAGACTAAAGAAAGGTCTACAATTGGAGAAATCTCCCATTCAGCGGAGAAGAAACTTCGTCTTCCCAATTCACATTCTTGTATTCTCTTTCTTCTTCATTTTCCTGGGAGCCTTTTACTTTCTTTCTCTCTTGTAAATCATATTTCTTTGTTCCTTCTTACCTTGTACACGTCAAAGTTCTCTATGATTGAGTCGAAACATGTGTAGAGATCGTTGAGCAGATCGACCACCTGGAGGAAGAAGAAGAAAGGGTTAAATCTCGCATAACGTACTATGATGCTCTTCGTTTTACCTCTAGTGGCTTGCTTTCTGCTGAAAGAGCGGTGAATCCAACAATATCACTGAAGTAGATGGTGACCGAATCGTATTCCTCGGCTATCACAGATTGGCCCTCGATAAGCTGACCGGCGACGGATCTGAAAGACGAATATTTTTATACTTTCGTCCAATAACGGACTCTTATTGGTTTTCGTTTTCTAACCGATCATAATGCATTTTGTATTCGTGTCTGTCTGTCTGTCCGTCCGTCGGTCTGTCAGTCGGACAGGCAGCATCACACGATGCTATTTCACTTCAAAGTGGCTGTTTGTGTAAGTAACCGCTGCTTGGAAGACGATAAAAAGGACACTTTTCCCGAGAAGGAATAGCGGCAGTGGGCTCAACTTTATTGGCTGCTGAGTTTTATAGCGGAGTAAAAGTCAACACACTACAGCCAAGTTTAGGATTTTAGAGCAACTTCCATCAACCGCCATGCGTTTCCATCCTCCCTTCAACATACTTGGTCTGCAATCTCAATACCATTCATAAAACGCATGTCTCTGCTACCATATTACATCCACATGTCATCACGGTTATGACTGATCTGAAGAGGAGGAGGAGGCGGAATAATCATAATATGTAGACACGCATCCCTCCCCACTCCCCAGAGACGCCCATTGACGTTTGAACTGAAGAGAAATACCTCAATGGACAATAAAATTCCACTGGTGGAGGAGTTTGCTGACGTCAGCTGCGTGCGTGGAGTGTTTGATGCCTGTGAGTGTCAAGGACAAAGAATGCTGATTCCGAGAGGCTGCTGCACCGTGGGGCAAACACTATTTCTGTCTGGCAGACAAAGCGACAGGCAGAGAGTAAAGAGCCAAAGAGAGTCTGGTATGACGGCTGATAGCTTACAAGAGAAAAAAAGGCAATGATAGAAGAAGGGAATAAAGGATGGGAAAGAATGTAAGGAGAGAAAGAATTTTTGTACGCAATTGATGGAAATGGAAGGATTGCTATCCTGATTCAATAATGTAAATGCTGCTTTGAATTATCTCGCAAATTTAAAATATGAGAATAGCTGCCTTAACTTTTTATAAGCCTTGAAATTGTGAAAGGCATCCAAGCAAAAAAGTTTCCTTCCCTCTTCCGTCTTGCTCAGTCCTAATCAATCTAGATTCGTCTCGAAAACTAAGACGAAAAAACTTTACTCGTCCTTAATTGCAGATTTCAGTTCATAATTAACACATTCAAAAATGTCTTGTGTATGGGTATGTAACGATCGTTTTCCATAAATAGACCTTTATTGTTTTAGCGGTAATGAAGATGTTTTCCTTCTGCAGTCATGTCATAGATCCGAGTATAGCCCGATATTTTCTCCTCTACTCAGTCAACCATAGGTAACAAAAAGAGAGGTCTGTCAGAACTCTCTATTTGACTGCTGGCTGGGAGTATAAAGGAACACCGAGTTGGTCAGATATAAGAAAATGAAGAGTCTTACAAAAATAGAGCAGCTTGAAGACGTTGAACAGTCCTTGTTTGAACTCCTTGAGTTCACATTTGTACTTTCCATAACAAGATAAAAACGCACAGAAAACATGACCAGAGCTGTGTGAACAGAATAGAGTTGAATTGCTCCAGTAACGTACATAAAATACGACATTAAGGAGTGGAGTGTCCATGTATATTACAGTACCAAGAACACCAAAGACCAAAGAATTCTTTTGTAGCCCCCTGCAAGGCTTACGTGTGTACGCTTTGGGGATTTGGCGTCAAAATCTTTTTCTCTCTGCCCAAAGCGGACTAAAAGTGCATGTCACGACCATTCAAAGCAAGACATTAGCAAGCAGCTCTTCAATTTGTAGAGACCCTCGCCTTGAATTCATTTTTCTTTGAAGAGAACTACTGCTGCTTCCTCTCCGACAGTTCTCTTTTTCTCATATACCCATTTTGCTGCTTTCATCTTATTGGTTGAAAGAGAAACGCACACACAGAAGGGAAACACACAGTTGAGACTTGAGAGAAAGAGGAAGCAGCTTCCTTGTATTATTGCGCTGCTCACTCTTCCTATATGATATTCTACAACTATACTCGAGAAAAGGGAAAATCTACCGACATAAAATTGAATTACGCATAAGATTGTTTCTTTGTGCATACACCGTTCGGTTCTAAAATCAAGATAAAGCCCTATCTACAAAAGGTACGTGCGGCCAGGCTTTCAGCCAGTTGCACAATGACCTTGAAGCCTAATTTAAATAATGCAACAGATATCTACATAGCAGAGGATTCCCGTTGCATTTTGAAGCTGTGCACGTGTGTTATAACAATAATGACCCTTTACAAAGAGCTTCGAGCTCTATTATCAAATTCAAAAATATTTTCCCAACTATGTACACCCAACTTTAAACAACGTTGACAGCGTATAATACCGTATATAGCGCGTACCCTACTCAGATCAAAATAGTAGCCTTACTACAGTATAGTACGTTTTCTTCCTAATTGGGGTTTCGACAAGTGACTCATTGAACCGTTACATCACGACTTCATTTTTCTCTTACTTTGGCAGGAGCTCATAGAGCAGATCCTCGCACTTCCTCTTCTCGTCGAGATAGTCTGAGGTCCTCTCCTCGACGAGCGCCTCCAGGTTGTTGGCGTACTGCTCCATGCGGGACAGGAGGTTGTCCAGGATGTTGCCGCTCTCGTTGTCCCTGGAGAGAAAAAAGGGAAATCAATTGACTTGATCGAGGCATTTCCCGGGAACAGTAAAGGTTAACATTTCGAGCGAATGTGCCGCTTGCGAGGAAATAGAAGAAGCACACGGCTTTGTTGTCAGAGAAACAAAATGGACCTCAAAATGTGTCAAATATTGCTCATTGATAGAGAGAGACGTAAGTCTTCTGGAGAAGTGCCATTCGGTCTTACTGCCAGATCGGGAGTCAAAAGTTGGTGTTTTATATTGTGTAACATTTTGCAAAAACCAATGTCCTTAGTGTACTCTGTGTTGTTTACATAAAGGGTGGGGAATCTTTTAAAGCAAAAATATGCCTGTTGACACCTTTCTCAAAATGTGATTCCATTTTTTGCATTTCTACGCCCACTATTGATCAACAGCTATGGCTTGTGTAGTACCACAAATATTATATAATGTGCCCCTGAAATTATATGCATTGCAGGCAATGTACGTTCTGAAGTAAAGAGATCCCTTAACACTGATTTGGATAAAATAAAGATACTCTAAAACAATGTTCTTCCTTTTCTGTTCCTCCTTGGCATAAAAACCTTTTCAATCTGCATAATTCCTGCTTTATATTCCTCCTCGCCAGCCGTCCAAAATCCGTGAAGAGAGACTTTGAATTTTCTACCGTCGGAAGAGCGTTTTCTCTCAAGAGATTTTGGCTTTCGGGTTCAGGAGAATCGGATCAAAACGAAATTACAGATCTGACCCGACGAAAATATCGAGCTTAGCACGATTTGTGACAACTACCAGGAGTAAAATATTTTCGTCGGACATCAGTGTTTTCCCCTGAAATCGGATGATGCCAAATGGAATAAAAACAACTCCTACAATGTATTGCATATTTTATTTCCACTCTTACTTGTTGATCTTCCTGATTGCCGATTTGAGCGCGTTGAAGTCCGGCCTGTCGAGCGGCTCCTCCGCCCAGCAGCGGGTCATCATGCGGATGATCTCCTCGTCGGCAGCGTTCTCGTCCACGGTGGGGCGCAGCACGCCGGAGGACGACGACGAGGGCGCGGAACCGACAGGAACGACAACGCCCGCGGACGAGCCCTTGACGCTGCCGCGCCGGTCGGCC
>LR140168.1:0-18961 GCA_900659605.1 Tisbe holothuriae | reverse complement strand
AAGAGGAATAACTAACTATCATAGCTATCAAATATTTAGACCTGCCAACAATGGAATAAAAGAGCAAAGAGTAAAGTCTAGCCATCCGTTTAGAAGTATGATTTCCGACTGAAGCCGTAGTCAGATTAGGTTATCCATTTCGCACACATTAAAAGAGGGCATTTAATGCTGTCAAATGTTTGAACTCACAAAAGCTTTGGCAAGCATATTTGATGAGATGTAGAACATTTGTGCACAATTATTGCGCCAAGTAGCCATTTGCTGCTTTTAATTGTACACAACATAAATTTGCATAGCTGAAGTGTGCATTTGGAGAAAAAAATCACCATGAGACAAGGCAGCCAATCGCCAGCAGGTATTGTGAGACAAGGTTGCCAACTAAAACCATATTTCTTCTGCTGAGAGCAGTGTCTGCTGGGTGGCTGGATCATACATAAGTACAAAAAGATGCATGTACAAATACTCCCGCACTGTATCATGCCCCGTGAGAAGGGTTTCAAGAATTTATTAAAGCTCCTACCTATTCAAACCTTCTGAAATTGTTTCTATGCCCTGCTCGAGTAGATGTTTCATATCTGCCAAACTTTCCATATCCTTGCTGTTTCCCAAAACCATAGAATGACGGAGTTGGCTTAGAGCTGGTCCAAAGTTAGATGATCTTAGATCAAGGTTGGTCTTCTTTTCCCCACCTTGCTCATTGAGAGAAGCAACAAGTTGCATGGGAGAATGGCCTTAAAGAATGATAACATTGTTAATGTGGCCTAACATGAATGACATAATATTTATGACCACTTTTCAGTACTTTTTAGCTGAACTATTTTTATACTTCCTATTAGTTTTGTTGAATCAATTACTTCTATGATTTTTAGGGTCTTCATGTCAATACCTTTATTTTACTTTGTACTTACTGGATAGCTTTGTAGCCAATGAATGCAGTGAGTCAGTAATGTTTTGCATATTAGGAAAATCCGTTCTATAGTAATTCTGTGTGAAGAATGAGGAGAATGATGTTGATTCTACTTTCTACTCTAATTTATAATGCACTACTCACCCTCCAGTTATAGAAATAGTTCCTAATCAGGGATCCCAGTCCAACTTTATTTGCATTATCTGTGAAGTATCTTTTCTTGACAACCTCTAAAATCCTTCTATGTATCGTGCATTCAGGATTGTCCGGGTAGCAATAAAAGCGCGGGGCAAAAATGCCACCGTTCAGAAGATCATAAGTGGCGTTTTTTACTAAAAGAAAAGCAGCATGTTTAGAATAACAGACACATAAATTAAGCACATTTAACAAATATAGTGCACAACAAAAACGAAAAACGCATTCTAGAATTTTCCTGAGTTATAAAATATTATCAAAAATCCTAATATACTACAAATATGTATTTTTGGGCATTTCAATATAAAAAAATGTAATATTGGGCTATTTTGCCGGTTTAGGATCCGCTGATGTAAGGACTTACCTTGAGTTATTCCAGTGTGACTACGGAACTGATCGACCTTTTCGATAATTGACCTGGAGAAATTTATATTTTAACATTTAATTGAACTAAAGTAGTGCATTCAACATTTTTAGATAAAACTAAATCCTAGATCCTACATATATGCACAGGGTATTTCACTAGAGTTGTCCCGATTAACAACTTGATTATATCTTTTATACTGGACTTGAGAAAGTTAGTTATGAAGTCAAAAAAAGTTTTAGGAGAGTGGGAAATTTTATCTAGATTACTTTTTAACTAGAAATTATTTCTTACATTCACTACTTAAATGAGATGGAAAATGGGTATGTTTTTTTTACAAATTTACTCCTAAAAATACATTAATAAGCTTGGAATTGATGATTTTATCACAAAAAGACCCATTTTACCTTCCAAAGTTTCCTTTTGGGTGTAAACCATTTACTAACCACTAGGTAACAGCTTATGCCCTTTTGGTCATATTTGAGCAAAATTTGATTTTTCGTATTTTTGTGGTTGTTATGAATACAAAACTACACTTTTGACATTGTCCTATGGGTATGGCCCAGTAAAGAAAAACAAGAAATATAAAATATGTCAACATAAAATTTCCCACTTCTCTAAGCATATTGTTACTCCATAAGCAACCTTGTCAAGCCCAAGGTAAATGAGATATTTAACTTCTTAATCGGGACAACACTCATGAAACACCCTGTATAAGTAAGGGTATGGAGGGGAGGTTGACTTATGCAATTGTAGTCTTAATTTTCCCCATTTTTGACATAGGATGACTACAAGAATTGCTCCCAATATCATTGGATTTGATATTCTTATTGAATGCAATCAAGCTTCTTTCCTCCAAGGAATGCAATTATGGGGTCGAGGTGAAATTGACAAAGTTTTCCCCCATCCTCTCATATCATATTCTCACCCGTAAAACTCCCTCCCTGGACCAAACAAATTCGCTTCTTCCATAAGTATGTGAGTATTAAACAATCCGGCGGTGAAGTAATATATATTAGGTTCCCCATCATTAATGTAGGCACCTTCAGGATAGAACAGGACAAAGTCATACATGAAACTGTGCAAGAGATCCTGGCTGAACTGAAATGGAACATGGTTGCCAGATTATATTTTTATAGTTAATCATCTTAAGTCAAATATTTTGTAAATCTTATCTTCATATATTTGAAAAATATCACAGGAGAGCAAGACTGCATTGTAACCAGTGAAGTATAACTACTCTATTACAGGACGTGGGTCATACATGAAAACGCTTGAGATCTCAGGAGGGGTCTCGAATTTTCGAAAATCCAGGGGGGTACCTCAAAATCTGAAATTTTTGACCCTTTTTTATTGCGTTTTTGGGCGTTTCAGGCTAAACTGGGATTTGGCCGAAAAAAAATCAAAATTGGCACTACTTTTGATAAGTAAAGTAACACCATAAATAAGCAATAAGCTACCTTAAATTCATCTCTTGGTGGAGCAGACCTTCTCCTTGGCACATCACTATAGAGAACATTTCCAGTAAAGGCTTCGAGAACCATGGCTTGTACAAATTCATTGTAATCCTGGTACGATGCTACAATAATAACATTTACATCTTTAAGTACAAATTCCCCCAAAATGATATAATTTTAGGATTCACATAATATAGCTCTTCTTAACTATGTACATTTATTGCTGGTTTATCTAATACTACTCATAATAAGTTTGCATCTTTGTTAATAAATTTAATTATACAGAATAATATAAACTTACGAATGTTAAATGTCAATGTGGACACCAGATCAAAGTCTCCCTCTGTAATTCATGTAAATTATTGAAGCTAACTGTATATAAGTATAATATAACTAGATCTTCTTAGTCTCTCACCTATCTCTTTGACTGCTTGATCAAACATTGTTGGCAAACCATTTATAAACCTATGATAGGTATTTCTGTATTGATTGAGGATGATTTATTTTAAGCCCGTGTGATAAGTGAAATCAAAAGTGAAACTGTCTTGCCATATATTTATGCAGGATAGTAAAAGTCACTCTAATTTACCTCCTTAAGATCTTTAGAGGTTAACCAACGCCGTCTAATATATTAGACGGCGTTGAGGTTAACCACGGCCTATATAAACACAGGTCGGATCTTACGGAATATTTTTCCCGCCTTCGCATATTTCGCATATTTTCCTGCTGCAGCTGTAGGCGCTGAGTCAGGCACTTTCGCTTAAATTCAAATCATGCGCCGTAAGATCTGACTAGCCAGCACTTGATACCAGAGTGCGGACAGCTCAGCGCTGAGTTGACTGCTCAGACAGGCAGCTAAGCAGCAAGTATTCTCCTCTCAGTCCTTTGGCCGCGGCTCTAAGCAGAACAAAATGAATTAATATAGTGGCCGCGGCCTCTCAGCTTTACTGCAGAGCTTGGGGGAGCCAAAACTCACCCTGCCTGTGTAGCCTGGAGCCCTCACTCTGGTATCAAGTGCTGGCTAGATCTGACCTGTGTTTATATAAGCCGTGAGGTTAACATAGAATAAGCATCAGCTGCAGACTGGTACTCTCAACTAAATCTCTTGCAGGTTAAATAATGGATGCAACTGATGTATGTTCTTGCAAGAAGTTCTTTTTGTGATAATTTATTTACTGCTAAGTCAGTTGTCCGGCGATGCCAGGTGTGTGTTTCAATTATAAACTAATATGACGACATTGTACCTCTCTGTGTGAGTTAACTGGGTTTGGTAATGACGAATGTCAATCCCTCATAAATTAATCCTAGGTTGCCATTTTAATACTAAAATTAAGCAAGTAGTCCAAAAAATTGGACAAATGGTCTATTTTAAAGGATTTGGACTTTTTTCTGGGGAATTTTAATATCGAGGTATCGATACTGTATATCGAAAATTTTCAGAAACTTATTGATATTTTTCAAAATACCAGAAACGCATCAATATGTATCGATTTATGTAACAGGTTTTACTTTACTCTTTCCAAAATATTACCTTCGTTACATATAGACGTAGGAGTTGTGATAAACGATGTTATTTAAGACTTGTAGTAGCTAAGGAAACGATAAAGTTCACAAATTCCGATTTATATCTTACTCTTTGAAAAACGATGATTCCCGAATTGCCTGATATGGCGGAAGAGAGCAAGGTTCCAATCCTACATTACCATTTGGATTCAAATCTCCAAGGCAACGAAACTTTAACTAGAAATATAATACAAGAAAGGCACAAATCAGTCATACTCTGAAGAAAGTTGAATTCATTGCAGTCTTTATTATTTCTTACAATAAGAAGTAATAACAATGACAAATGCAGATCAATATGGATTTGGTGGAGTTCAATTATGAAATAACAGAGCATCCAAAGAAATCTTAAGGATCTATATATATCTAAAGGTCTCTTTCTTTCTAAATTCTTAGTCTCAGTCTTGCTTACCTTATTTAATGACATAGCCATGAAATGAAACTCATCATAGCTCGTGTTAGCGCACAGGGTAATTGCAGGGAATGGAACTTGGGAAGGGGGGTATTGATAGTTCTTCACACTGGAAGGGCCAGAATAAAAGATTACTTTTAAACACCGTTAAATGTAAGGCAAAAAAGCTTTCCTTTTCGGTGTATTTAACACCGTAGATTCTAGTCTGTAATTGCCTAATCGGTATAATTCAAGGCTTAGCTAGAACCAAGTAACACCTTTTTTGTGTTGTGTTGCAGTGTTAGCAATTTAAACAACCTGTAGCAGCACAACTTCCACTCTGGCGACGAGAATAACGGAGAGGCAAAGAAGATCTTGGACACTCTGCGCAAGGAATAAATGAAAGAAAGTACAAATAGAAAGAATATTCCCTGATTTTATTATATTAACTGTACTCACAATTTATTGACTACTATGTGTAATCCAGCACATAACCTAACCCTATATAGTGCAAATCTCCGAAAGAGCCCCGTTGCTCTTGATGATGTTGTTGGTCGCGTTAGCACCAACTTCATTATGGGTATTCAAGAATTCCCAAGGGACGTTAGTCTCCGAGGCCCGTTCAAGGTGTATAAGACACCACGGAGCCGCACAGGCATTGTTTGCAAAGGCAACTTTGACCTGACCCTTGTCCATTGGTTTTGTAACATTGACACGACAACCTCGATTGTCTTTATTGACAATGGACGATTCAAGAAAAGTTTTGTTTTCGTCTCGCTTTATGTCCCATGCAATAAAAAGCCTAACATGAGCCTAGTTACCGCGGTAGCTGAGTACGCATCCTCAAACGATTTCGAGCTTGTCGTAGCGTCCGATACAAATTCTCACTCCACTATGTGGGGGTATGAGAGGTCAGATCCAAGGGGGGAGGCAATTGAGGACTTCCTGGTGCCCAATGGACTGGATGTACTTCCAGTACCTGGGCCCACGTGGAGGTCTGAGGACGGTCGCCATGAATCCACCATTGATATTATTGCTGTGTCAGCCGGTGTAGGAGCCATTGGCTGGGGAAAAATTCCAAGCCCCCTCTCCGACCATGACATTCTATACTGTACCCTTGATCTAAGTGTTCCAAAAGTATTCTATCGCAATCCCACTAAAACGAGATGGACTGAATTTGATCAAATGCTTCCCACCTGCCAAAAGCAATACCGAACGGTAAATGACGGAGTGGTGGACAACATTGGAGACTCGATTACCTCTCGAGTTGCTTCTGCCTTCCGGCAAGCATGCCCACTAATTGAAAGGGGTAATGGCTCAAACAAGAAGGACCAACCCTGGTACAGTGACCATCTCAGAAGCATTAAAACTGAGATGGGTAAATTGCTCAAAATTAAACAGCGTAACCCGAATGAGAACTCTATAAAGGCCTATCGCGAGACACGTAACCTGTACAGGGACGAGTTGAAGAAAGCCAAGTCTGATCATATGAAGCAGGCAATTGAGCGTTTAAAGGACGTGAAGGATCTTAGGACCTTACGGAATCTTGTAAAGCCAAAAGCGGCAGTGGCTCTACCATTGCTATCAAGCAACGGGGAAGCGGGCACACTTGCCAGCACTATTGACACCTTGCTATCAGAACATTTTCCTCGAGCCAAATCTATCCCTACACCCGCAAAGTCTGCCGGGAGGCTGGTGGATGGTGAATTCATAAGGAGATCATTCTCCTTTATCAATGCGACCACGGTCAGGGATGCATTAATGGAGTTTGGTGCGCTAAAAGCTGCAGGTCCTGATGGGCTGCAGCCTATAGTATTCCAGCACCTCCCGGACGGCATAATTGATGAGCTTGTATTCCTGTATCGATCCATCCTTGCAACTGGCCATACCCCAAAATGCTGGAGAAAAGCCAATGTTTCTTTTATTCCCAAACCGAGACCTACTCATGAGGGTGTTAGAGATTTTCGTCCAATAACACTTGCCCCCGTCCTCATGAAAACGCTAGAGAGGCTGGTACTGTGGCATCTGGAACAGGGATTCCTTAGAGACACTCCGCTCAGTAGCTTTCAACATGCCTTCCGGCAAGGAAAGTCCTGTGATACCTCCCTAAGTCATGTAGTCAGCACCATTGAATCGAATCTTGCAGATGGCGACCTTGTTGTGGGCCTAAGCATAGATATCAAAGGAGCATTTGACAATGTGTCTGCCTCAGCTGTTGAATCAGCACTCAAGAAAAATAAATTTCCTCCATGGTTCACGTCATGGTACATGGACTACATGACAAACCGCTGCATCACGGCTACGCTGTCGGGGGAAAGCAGAACGATTTACTTAGGTGACGGTGTACCTCAGGGAGGTGTTCTGTCGCCTCTTGTATGGAATCTTGTCTTTGATACATTTGTGAAGGCGGCAAATGCACTGCCTGGCGTGACCGCTCCGACTTTTGCGGATGATTGTATGGCAATAATTCACGCAAGGTCAAGAGTACTCCTTGACCAAAGGATAAATCGGTTGCTAAGACTAGCGGAGAACTGGACCTCTGGCGCCGGTCTCGAAATTGAATTGAAAAAGACTGAGCTTGTTTTCTTTGGAAGAAGCAATGCTGAAGCACCCCTCTTGTTCTTCAATGGTCGCTTCCTCCCGTACAGTGACAGCGTCAAATTCCTAGGGGTTACCCTTGACAAGTACCTAAGGTTTGACAAACATATAATTGCAAAAGTAAATGCTGCTAAGGGATCCCTTGTGACTCTCTGCAGTGAGCGAGGTCAGTGGGGACCACGCCCTCAAATGATGAAGTGGGCTTATGAGTCATTCATTCGCTCGGCAGTCTCCTATGGATGCCATGTCTGGTACAACAGATTGAAAACCACGACAAAGAATCTCCTCAAACGACTCCAACGTCTGGCACTCGAATGCATCTTCAAAGTGAGGAAGGGCACTCCAACTGCGGCCCTGGAGATTTTCAGTGACCTACCACCGCTTCATAAGCATATAGAGTCCACCTCCCTATGCACGTCACTCCGAATAGCAGAGTCAATGAAAGAATACCAAGAATCGTACCACCCTCATAGTCATCTGACAATACTTCGAGCAAGGTTGGGTGGCCTTGGGGTGGACCCCTCAGCTTTTGACCACTGCAATGCAACCTTCCTGAATCGCTCCTACCATGTGTCAAACGTTGTAAGCTCCACCCCTACGGGGGAAGCGATTGAAGTCTTCACCGACGGCTCCCTGATCAATGGGAGGACTGGGTTTGGAGTTGAAATCCGTGCTGCAGGCGAGATACTTGCTCAATACAGTGAACCACTTTGTATGGGAACAACAGTGTATGAGGCTGAGTTAAGAGCAATTAATTTTGCGGCCTCTGTCCTCCTTCGCTACAGATTCCGAAAAGAGCCAATTGTGATCTACACTGACAGTCAAAGCGCTGCCGCTGCGATCAGAAGTATAAAATTGAGGAACTCGCTTGCACTGGACACAAATTATAAGCTAAACAGCCTTGCAAAGCGCAATAATGTCAGCCTCAGCTGGACAAGAGCGCATGTCGGTACCGATGGAAATGAATCGGCCGATAACCTTGCAAAAACTGGAGCCCTATCAATGGGTCCAACCCGATTCTACTCCCTACGAAGCATCTCCTCGGGCAAGGAGATTGTGAGAAGCCACATTGCAAGAACTTGGGCAACAGAGTGGACAAGATTGTCGTCATGCCAGCAGTCAAAGTCATGGTTCCCAAAACGATCTCCAAAAAGATCTAATGATCTCCTCCAGTTGCCACGAGATCAAGCAAGCCGATGTGTTCAATTCATGTCGGGCTTCAACGGACTCAGAAGGCATGAGTCAAAGCTTGGAAATGCAACATCTCGAGAGTGTCGTCTCTGCAATGATCGTCTTGAAGACGCCGAACACCTTGCCGGATCTTGTCCCGCAGTTCGGCAGAGACCAATTGATTTGCTTGGTGATGATGGAATCTTGCATAGATGGACCATCCATGGTCTACTGAACTTCATATCCGACCCCCGCATAAGTGAACTCCTAGAAAACGCTGGCGCTTAAGCCTGAGGATGCGTAGAAACTGAAAAGTTGGCCTTTCCACAATGCACTTTGTGCGTGGAGCGCGCCGGATAACTAATAATACATGTCTATTGCTTGTGTTTCTGTTTGTATCTGTGTGTAAAAATGAGGCAAATAAACTAAGCTAAACCCATCATATAATGTAAAGCCAGGTGAAACCATCTGTGAACGTCACCAACAAGAGGTTGATCATTCCTACAAAATGCAGTAGCTTAAAGAGGGAGCCAAAAAAGGCACAGCCAGTAGTCACAATCATGCCTCAGCTAATGGTCCAGTAAAATTGCTGTGAATTCACTAGACTGAGTCACGACTGTAAAATGCAAAACTGATACTTTCTAATGTCACTTTGATTGTGTAACTTGTTTATTAAGTTTCATGATAATGTATATTCTCAATTCCACACTTTAAATTGGGCAAAAGTTCCCCCCCCCGCCCCCAAGGGAGCTGAAAATATATGTAATTAGCTATTTTTGCCTGTTAAAGTCAAATTGCAAAACTTATCAAAAGATGTGTTGCTTTCAGTGGCAACATAAAACTAATCTTTAAATTATATCTTATAACTCTAATAAATGTGTATTTCAGATGCCCAATCTCATATCTTCAGAGACGGTGGTTGGCATGAAGTGTCTTCTCTTCCTACAGCAATGAATGCTCATGCAAAGACATGCATTTCCCCAAATGAAATCATGGTTATAGGTACACATATGATTGTAATTAGGTTCAGATATGTTATCAGAATAGAAGACCCGCCAAGATTGCTTTTAAAGTGACGCTGACGTCAACGTCGCATACCAGTCGTGGATTTTAGGCACCCAAATTCAAACTCTCTAATATATGTCATATATAGCTCTAATTACCCTCATACGATTGGGAATTGAAAGTAGATATTACTACAGTTTTAAACTGCTCAAATCACTTCAGTTTAAGCCGTTAAAGTTCATCTTAAAATTTTTCTCAGTCCTCAGCAGTTTCAGCCCTTTTTCCCAAAAAGCCTGAAATCCGCACTTTCATTATTACGAGAAATGCATGCACACATCTGTGACTGGTATGCAACGCATCCCGTAACAAAAACGAATCATGGCGGGGAGGAAAGTCAGGAAACTTGTTAGTAACTGTTGTTGATGCATATACAGTACAGTATAGTATATACAATCACGCATGCCATTTTTAAATATTCTATCATTTTAGGAGGTATGACTACTTGGGCAAACCATCAGACAAAAAATACATATGTGTACAATACTAATACAGATACTTGGATTAAAAAGGTACTCACTAAGTGATCCTCCCCATAGCATATTCTTCAGTTATTAGCTAAATACAAAAATATTATTCCTAAATCATCCCCTACAACATTCTTGGAATATATATCTACTTTAGTGTCATGCTAATTACCTATATTTAGTTTGCTTTGGACCAACACTTTCTCTTATTTAATATGGCTCAATACAGAACTGATAACAACAGTAACAGTAACTGTTACTGTTACTGGGTCAAAACTTTTCAACTCATTCTAGGCTGATCTTCCTCGGCCCTTGAGCCGTCTCGGATGTGCCTTTATCCTACTAACCACGGAGAAGACTCGGTCTGTTTTATGCACAGGAGGATTGGAGGAATATGCAGTAGAGGCAAATACTTGCCTGGTATTAAATTGTGCTATTGTAATCATTTGGCATTTTAATAAGTAAAACTTTTTCTAGATCTACAATATTGACACAGACACCTGGACAGAAACGTGCAAGACTAACTATGACCAATACTGGGGGTCCGACACAAAACAATTTGCCAGAGGATTCTCCTTCTTCCCTAATCCAACAAAAGCGTTCTTCTACATAAAATCAGTGTCACAAGAGGCATACATATATGTGCTTGATGGAGAGAAGGAAGAAGCAAGGAAGATTGATACAGATGTTCATGCTACAACTCAATTCTTTAATGCTGTTTTTATATAACGTTGCAATACATACATCAAGTAATTTGTTTTAATGTTTGTTAATTTCCATCTGGAGTATTTTTTATATTTTCTTCTGAGACACTGTTATAAAACCACTGGTTATGCTATCAGAGTGACTGTCTTTCTGGCTATAAACAAAGTGGCCATAAGTGGAATTACTTAAACATGGTAATCAGGTACATAATTATTTCATTGTTTTAAATAGGAAAAATTGAATTCAAACATTAAGCTAGACCTTTTAAACCACATTTTCAGTGTAAATAAATCCATAATTTCATATGTGTTATTTTTGAGGCTGATTTTGAACTTTTTTAAAACATCATTTTCTCAAAAATGGTTCCAGGGATTATTTTAGAAACTGGCACAAAATGATTTCCTGGCTTTAAATTCATTTGCTTGATACAAGTGTCTTTTAGGTCATGCACATTCCAGTAGGCCCAAGGGTGTGTAGGGGAGGTTTGCTTGCAGAGAAAAGATTTGAATTTTCGCCGTTTTCCCGCCACTCTTATCTCTTCATAAAAACTCTTAAGTCCCATAGACTCAGCCTTTCAGGCAGCTCGTGCTGAAGCAGCCACCAAGCAAACCTTTTGTCTCTTTTATATAACCTGGAGTAGGTCTAAAGCAACCCCCCCAAAAAAAATTAAGGCCGTGCGAAATCCGATATCCGACTTTTCGGTTTCGGATTTCAAGATATCCGAATCCGACGTCGGATTTGAAATTGTCGGATTTGACCAAACGTCGGATTTGGCTAATTTAACACTGTTGCCAGTTTAAATACCGTCCCATTAAAAAAACTTTTGCTCTTTAATTTGCAATAAAAAAATTAGCCAAAAAATCACCCTCTCAGACTTTCTGTTTTGAGAAGTCACATTAGTCTTATCGTGTTTTTAAGCGTGTCTTACCGGTCATTTTGGTGTATAGTATGTCTGTCAAAATTTGTCGAAAAAAAGTCTACAGTGCATAGAAGTTAGCCATTTTATGTAGTAACATGATAAAATGACCAGAAATGGCTGATTCCTAAAAGCCCAGAAATGGCCTTCTTTGTATAGAATAGTATTAAATTCAATGTAGTTTGGCTATAAAATACACAGTAAAACCGGTTTGGTTCATATTTTAAGCTTATTTTTTTAGTAATATAAGAAGTTAGGTAGGGTTTCCAGAGAGGGTCGATTTACGATATCGACTATGAGCGGACGTAGTCGACTACAAGTCGACTATATATCGACCATATTTTTTCAATATTCATAACATAAAACAAAATAATTCAAAATCAGACAGTTTTAGTAATCTATGCAGTAATTTATGCAATAATATACATGTAGTACTATTTACAGGGTCAGAATATAATAACCCAAATTGTAAATTACATTTATTATAATCAATATAACTCTGTATTAACTTGAATAAAAGACAATGTGAAAGAGATGAGAATGCATGCAATATGCAACTTATAAAATTGCAAACATTAAATTATTATTAATAGTACAGTTAAATACAAATATATCTTCTATTAAATGTAGTTATTTATAGTATACTATAACATTTCATACATAGTTCCAAAATACTGAAAATAGTATTATTTAATTAAATGAACAGTTAATTAAATACAAAGTTAAAGGTATTAATAATTTTATGTAAATTATGAATAGGTGTCACATAATGCATATGCTTAGTGATTGTATTCACCAAAGCACCACTTTTAAGATTAGTATGATCTATCTTGGATCATAAATTTAATTAGTAGGAAAATGCAAAATGTTAACCAAATTCCTGGACTCGCCAAAACGTACAAGTTATTTATTTTAATTTTGCACTGATACTTACATATTTTATTTTTTTACTTGTATGACACATTACTTAGTATATATGGTCCTTTAAGAGTGTTAAAGCATTAAACATATGCCATAATCTCATATATTAAAAGACAATTCGTATTTTAGATATTTATGTTATAAAACTGGACTTTTTATGGTCGATATATAGTCGAATGGTGGTCGATCTGCCATAGTCGATATATAGTAGATAGTCGTCCGACTATTTGGTCGACCACCATTCCCTAAAGTTAGGCCAAAAATCGCACATTGCGTCCTTAATAATAACGGACACACTGTGCATGCCCTTCTCTTTGCTTTGAAAGGAAGTATACATAGTTATACATTATACAGTTTACTATATAAATTGATTGTACTATGAACATTTATAACAAAGGGATAGTATCATATAAACTTTAATAATCCATTACTGTGTTCTTTTACCTGATCAGGCAGTAGTTGACTATTAAAGCAATATTATGGATCTGAATATCTTTTAATCTTGACTTAATTATGTTGAATTAATTATTTTGGTTCACAGCACAGAGGTCAAACTCATAATATTATAGTCAATAATTGAGATTTGAACCATTGTGCCTGGAACATCATAACTTTTCTTTTTGATATCATAATGAATGAACCTACTATTTAGAAGAATCAATATAAAAAACACCCCTAATAATTACCGCTTAAGAAAACTTGCTACAAGTATATTCAACAATAAAATGTATTTGGGCATTTTTATGCAACTTACTATTGAATAGTTGAATCTGATTAAATAATAAATAATTATACAGGGTGTTTTTATATAGTGTCCTATTGTAATGACCAAAAAAGGGCCTTTTTCGAACTGCTTATGAAGTAAAAAAGTGTAGAGCAGATCAAGAAATTTTATATAAGGGGTGTTTAAGTACTTAGTAAATTCATATATTGGATCCTGATAGCAGTAACTGTTAAGAAGGAAGGGCATTTTCAAGGTACAATGAAAATGAGCCAAGTTGAGTGAAATTGGTAGTTCTTCCATCCCAATTATGCTTCTGTCAGCAAAAATACAACATTCTGGCAAAAAACTTTTCCAGTAAAACTTATCCCAAATTTTGTGGAGATTCATCTTAAGTCAATTACATTTGTCTTTTCAGCTCTAATTGGATGGTGTGGAGTGTGCATGAAGGGAGTTTTGCAAAATTTATGCTAATTAACTGCCATTTAAATAGGATTGAAGGCCTGATTATCAACTTATTATGACTTAAATGTCTCTAAAATTATTGAAACATTGTTTGACGGCCCAACATTTCAGAGGCCTCTTTCATTTTGCCAGCCATATTAAAACAAGTATTTAGCATAATTATTATTAGTAAATAACTGTTACAAAGTATTTATTGATTGATTAATTGGCTAATCATGCTCTTTTTAATAATGAAAGAAAGTGTCTAAATAATTTCTTAATGCAGAGTTATTACTAACCTAAAAAGTCATATGTGGTCAAAAAGCGCCCTACACATCTCCTTCAACCCACCTGATGCCATAGGCCATCCTGAAGTACAACGATTCCATCAAGGGCAGCGCCATAAGTTGAATTATAGCCGGCGTCTGCCTTCAGCCAGGGCTTTGGAAGTTACTCATTTTTTCGATAAAGTTACAGTTACAAGTTACTTTTCCAAAATTGGTAACTAGTTACTCAAAAGTTACTCTACAGTCCCAGTAACTAGTTACAGTTACAAGTTACTTTTAGCGTGGCCACCACAGTCAATAAATGGCATAAAATGGCAATCTTAGCCAAAATCACAAGACATACAAAATTTAATTTTGGATTTGACAATACAGAAGTTCATTTTACTTAAGAGTAACTGTAACTTCTAGTGATTTCTAAAAGTTACAAGTAACTGTAACTTCTTATGGAATTCAATTGAAAAGTTACAGTTACAGTTACAATTTTAGGGAGCTGTAACTAGTTACCCAAAAGTTACTGGTTTGAGTAACTAGTTACAGTAACTAGTTACTTGTAACTAGTTACTCCAAAGCTCTGCCTTCAGCTAACATGACATTTAAGCAAATAGCATGTAAAATATGATCATTATGCTGAGAATAAACCTACTATACTATACTACTATATTGCCCCTTGAATATTTTATGCCATAGGATAATTATCCTGTAGTACAACGATTCCATCAAGGGCAGCGCCATAAAATGAATTATAGCCGGCGTCTGCCTTCAGCTAACATGACATTTAAGCAAATAGCATGTAAAATATAATCATTATGCTGAGAATAAACCTACTATACTATACTACTATATTGCCCCTTGAATATTTTTTGTATTTTCCACAGGTTCCTTTACTGTAGTACCATTGTTTCAGCCAATAAAACATTTCTTTTTTCACGGACATCCACCCAAGTAGACCAAGACTTAGTGTATGTTACGGGAGGGGTGCCATACCGTACCAATTAGTTACCTGGATGCGTAGTTATAGATATTTATTATTTAGTACCAATAGAGTTGGACCCATTCATTCCCGCCCTTAAAATTTGAATTTTGGCCCGACAGAACTAAGCATCTGATTGGCTGCTGAAATGGTGGCCGGACATCATAATAAACTGTGATTGGCAGAAAATCCGTGGCCGGACACAATAACAAATAGTCAACCAATAAGATAAGAGGATTATGTCCCGCTTTGTTTGAATTTCTAAGCGCGGGAAAGAATGGGCCCAGCTCTATAGGCAAGACATTATCATTCCAGCGTACTAGAAATTGCATTTTGCTGCGAATGAAGAAGAAAGGAAAATTGAATTTTGCTTGAGCGGCCATTTGCATTTTGTTTCTCTGTCACTTCATTCAGAGCAAGGGGTGCCCTCTGGAAAAACGTTTGATTTTTTCTCTTTTTCCCCGTGCTCACTTCAAAGAGTAAAATGTCTCATAAGTATCTCATAAGTCCTTACAGCCTCAGCTTTCATGCAGCTCTTGCTGAAGCCATCAGCAAGCAAACCTTTTGTCTCTTATATTAGCCTTGAGTCAGAGCAAAATACAATGTGTTGTCTGCAATAAAACTGTCTTAACTGATAAACTAATGCAACTGCAATATGCAGTACTGGGAAACATCGACTCTTTTACTCGATACAGTCATGTGAAATTTTCGGCATCTCTCGATAAAGAAAAAGCAAAATTTGTCGAGTAACTTTTATATAGGACATGTATAATGGATATACTGTTTTCAGCATTTAAAAATCCTTTCTTGGCTGGAATTAACACTCAGGAGGTCTCAAATATCAATAAATAAGGCATCATATTGCAATATATCTAAAAGATAATAGTTTTTTTAAAACTCTTCAAAAGAGCCAGCAAATAATTTTAATGACATGGTAAATGCGCTGTACTGATAAATATAATAGTAAATAAGAGGCAAAGGACTCTTTTTTGAATACTTATTTCAAGCTCTTTATATCATTAGAACATAATTGGCACCTGTTACTTCTTATCATTTGATCAGTCAAGTAAATAACTTATCTTTAATCCGTTTAATGTTTTTAACTTTTTCACGTGATTGAGTTGCAATAGAATTTTATATAACATGAATTTTTTGTAATGTTAAAAAAGCATGTAAAAATAAAGTCGATTTTTCATGTTTAAAATATCCGAGAAAAGAGAAGGACAGTAGCTCAATTAGTAGAGTGCCGGGCTTGGGCACACGACACTGATCGGTTGTGGGTTTGATTCCCCGGTGGTGCTACTGAAAGATAAACTGCTCTTGACGTATAGTTGGTCCATAAATTTGGAGAAATGCTTCAATGCTTACTGAAATGTGCATGACCTAAAAGAACCTAGGCCCCAGCAAATTATATAAAGCCTGGCGGCGCCATCTGTGAATGTCACCCAAAAAGTGGTTGAAAGTTCCTACGGAATGTAGTAGCCTCAACAAGGTAGCCGCAAAAGAAAAAGAAAAAAAACAAGAAAAACTAGATACAAAGTGACCAAG
Source organism: Tisbe holothuriae (assembly GCA_900659605.1). NCBI lineage: Eukaryota > Metazoa > Arthropoda > Copepoda > Harpacticoida > Tisbidae > Tisbe > Tisbe holothuriae. Next base: position 2,278 of record LR140168.1, on the reverse strand, counting down.
AAAAAACTGTGCCATTCTACTATATTTAAAGACGAGAGCACAAGCTCAAGACGGAATGGTTAGCATGCAAGAATCCCATGCAAGGGGGCCGGGGTTCTATAATTCCCAAACCCGTGCTTGGGATTTTTCAATCGTTCTCCAAAAAGCTTCTGCACAACAGGTGGTAAAGCTTATTGCCTGTTGGAGTTGCTCTTGATATATATCATGGCATAGAACTAATCCAAATTAATTCATCTACAAGTAAGTAAAGAAGTTATTAAGCTAGAAGGCTAGCTTATACTATATTACATACAGTAGTAAAGTACGGCCATATCCATTATCGCAACATGTGTTGCGAATTCTATGCAGGATGGCAACGAAACGTCGCAAACCCGTTTGTGGCCCCGTCAGAGCATGCCAACGAGCATGGGCTGACTCGACTACAAATGGGTAGACTTTTGTTGCTGGAAGATTAATACAGTGGTTCTCATCAACATAGTCACACGTCTACACTATGCTCATTCCGGATTCACATAGCTAAGCCGTGTTCCTATAGAGGTGAAACCTCGTTGCCTCCGACCCTATCTTCCCACCCATTATTTTTGGGCCTTAACTGAAATGTATTTTACTTTTACAACTTATTTGAATATATGCTTCAAGAAAACTACATGTAGTACTATTAATAATAGAAACTTGTAAGTAACTATAATATAATGTCTAGATATAATAATTTTCATTTAGGGATCTTATAAAAATAAGCTTTAAAGGAATCTCTCCTTTGCTTCAACTAGTAAAGGCATATAAGGCAATATTTTGTCGAATTAATTCCTATTAGGAAAATCAATATATTTCGGTAGAGGCCTGTCAAATTAATTCTTAGTTTTCGGTCCCACTAATTCCAGAGCATTTATCTAGTCTAGTGGAAATGGTCCGTTTTAATGTCAAAATTACTTCATTTTATCAGTTTCTTGAAAAATGAGTAACTATTTACAAAAGTAACTTAGTTACGTAGTTACTTGTAACTTGTTTCAATGCCTGATAAAATGAAAATATTTCAGTAACTGTAACTGTAACTTGTAGTTAAGGCAAAGTTACTCTGAAAGTTACTTTTGTACTTAATAATCTTGTAAATCGCAGAATCAAAAATTTGAAAAAGGTGGATTGGCCCAAAGAAACGAAAATGCGAAAAAAAAAACTTTGGTTCTGCATCAGGGACAGGCTCCTAAATTGTCTTTATGATTTTTGCTTAATAAAGTAACTTGTAACTGTAACTGTAACTAGTTACTGAAAATTGGGCCAAAAAAGTAACTTTGGGGTAACTAGTTACTGAAACAATTTTAAGTAACTGTAACTCTTTGTCAAAATCAAGTAACTTTTAAATGCCTGCATTTTATAGATTCAAAGAAATTCAGTTTTTTACTTAACACTGGATTACCCCTGGCCTAATCCCCGCTACTGTTAGTTTGCGGCTTTTGGTTTATTCCAAGGTACTACCCCTTTGGGTTCATCCACCAGTGTGCCTTATGGCTTATCCTCTATTTATAAGAGAGTCCTCACGTCTCCGTAAGCCCAGAGAACATCTCCCAGAGGTGTTATATTAACGATTATATATTACTTAAATTAGTAGCCTTTATTATATGAGTTTGTGATGTAGTTCATATTTTTGCGCCAAGCGCTGTTTTTGTATTTTTTGTCCGCCGAGCGCTGAGATGTTCAAATGAGATGTTCGTATTTTTGCGCGCTGAGCGCTGAGATGTTCGTATGAGATCTTTGTATTTTTGCGCCAAGCGCAGTTCCCGAAGGTGAGCTAGATGGCGCTGCGGTATTTTTCCACGGCAATGAAGCCGTGTAGTGTGTGCGTGTGTGTGTGCGTGTAGTGTGTGGGTGTGGGTGTGTACGCTGCTGCGTGAGTGTTTTTGTGGCCTGTCCTACTGGTATGGCAATGGCGGCGCGGGGGGAATCAAACCAACCACCATCCCTGTCGCAGGCCGGCGCCTTGACAATGAGCCACCACGGCCCCCTTGAGAGGAAATTCAGTAATTCTAGTGGCACTAACTCCGCTCTACCGTGCTATTTATAACAGATTTATAACATTTTATTCAGAATTACTTGAAAACAGGTCAGGCTCAAATATGAAAATATATAGTAGTAATATATATATCTTTTCTGGTACCTCGTATAACAGCTAGAAGGAGGTTCTTTATCCCCCCTACTCTAAAGCAGCAGGAGCTTTGCTTAAAATGTTTATTCAGCGGTCGGTCGAGGAGAACGGCGGACAGCCGAGAGGAGAAAAATGAAT
>LR140167.1:0-18970 GCA_900659605.1 Tisbe holothuriae | reverse complement strand
CCTTCTCTTAGCAATTGACTTTGCTGCTTCAGCCGACTGAGCTGCCCTGAGGTCGGCACAGCTATTCCAGATCTTTAACATGTTCCTCGCAAGCACCCTGGTACAAAACAATTCATCAGTAACTTTTTTCCCAACATCATGTACGCTCCATTACTCCCTCTAATGAGCTATTTTAATTGGCATCCGCTATTTTGTTACAGAAAGAAAGCTCCGCATCTCTTCATTATACACCAAGTGCCCAGCGACAAACAAACTGCCTCTGCACCGGCTTCTACTTCGATGGGTTGTTCAATGTCACATCACGCTCGTTGCACAGAACAACCTTGCAGGTCCGTTCTTAAAAATTACTTTTAGATATGGCCCAAGTGGTCACCGCACGATGATGGAAATTATGGCTTCCGAAGAACGTTTATGATGCTTGGATCAGAGTATATGAAATATGAGCTTCAAATTGAGGGGAAGGTGCCTAGCTCGCTCTTTATGATCTTGGCTTGGCATCAAGATTTATGATACGGGCTTGTGTCTTCTTCTGCTCTGGATTAAGGAAAACAGCGCAGAGTACTTTTTGCACTTCACAATGCAAAAAGTACAAAGATTCTTTTTATACTGGTAGCGGCTAAGGCGCTCAAATCTTTGTGTAACAAAATATTCTATTCTAAGTTAATAGCAATCCACAGATGTATAGAATCATGTGAAATAAGGTGCACAGATGATCTAGTTCACCTCTATTGATCAATTATATTAATTCAATGGCGTCATCTAATTGCAGCATTCATCTAAAGCTATGACTCACTACATCAACAGAGTATGAGAGAGAAGAAGTTAAACATCATTGCCAAGTTCGTGTAAACAATTGAAAATGGGCCGGGAGGGTGCCGAGCATCGCTTGGCCTTTCTCTCGTTATTTCGGAAGGAAAGGAGGAGGAGCTAATGCTCTCATTTCGCATCCCTGTTCAAGGCTCACTACTCTCATATGCCCTTCATTTGAGACAAAAGAGTATCAAATCATGACATTTTGCCATAGTCTTTGGAAAAATAAATCAAGTTTAAATTTTATTGATAATCTGTTCCTAGGACACCACCCAAATTTTTTTTACTTTCTGTCCTCCCTTCGGAGTGACTTTCTGCCCTCCTCCTCTTTTTCCGTTCAAGCAACAAATGCTGCTATCCAATAGCATTGAAATGAAGACTTGGGTAGATGATATGACGTTTTCCTTCATTTGGGCATCTGAAATCAGTCCAACTCCTGTCGTTTTTGTCAGTGCACTTTTAATACATTTGCAGCGCTGTGAAGCTACGCAGGAAAAAGCTCTATTTCTTAGCATAAAGGGTGAAAGAGGAGCTGTGCAGTTTGACATCGGTATCATATTGCTGCCTTTAAGGTCGGCCATGCTGTCAAATGAACCCCTTTTTGCACCTTTCAAGAGCTTAATATTGTGACGCAAACGTGTTCTCCAAAATGAAAACAGACTCTTCTTAGTGTGTTTGTTCTGCCTCGCTGCTATAATTGCCTTCATTCATCCATCGGGGGAAAAGCCGAACGAGCAGAAGTCTCCATTAATTCTGTCGACAGCTTTGAGCTCCCTCAGGTCAGACTGAAAACTATGATGATGTCTTAGCGAGGTTACGTCACGAGAGAAGAAAATGTCCAGCAGCCGTCGTTCTTCTTCGTCGTCTTCCGAGGATGAGCATGAGGCCAAGTCGTCCACGATGACTACGGTGGCAAAGTCCCTGACCTCGGACATGTACCTGGGGGCCATCCAGATGCTGGAGCGAGTCATCGGCCAGAGGAAGAGGATCAAGCGGAGGCAGGATGAGGAGAGAGCGTTCCACTCAGCCATGGAGAGCCTTGAGCGGAGAGTGGGCGAGGAGAGAAAGCGGAGGGAACAGGATGATATCGTTCAACGTGATGAGACTGCAACGGGTGGAGTGATTATAGGGACACTCGCAGACATGTCATTCAATCTCTTTCAAGGTCGTAATGTTTTTATTGACTTGAACTTTCTCTCTTTTGATTACGCAATTTGTGTCGGTAATTTGGCAAAGATTTCTTGTCGCAAAAACTTGACCGTTTTTATGCCAGGCCGAGATTTTTGCGTGTGTCCCTCTTGACAATTATTTTTTGCTCAGCTCCCTTTCCGGTCCTTGAAGTTGTTGCATCCGCTCCTCCGTCTTGTTCAAACTTCCCCGTCGCCGATCTGTCGGATGTCGGCGTCGAAGCAGAAAAAGAAAAAGCGGACATTTGTGGCAGCAAAAGTGAGGAGGAAGAAAAGGACAAAGAATATCAAGATTGTGACTTGAACGTCGTCGTAGCGCCGCCGCTAGTTAAGGAACGAGGAAGTGAAAGCAGTCTTGTTGCTCTTGAGCGCTCGGACTCCGTTTGCAACATTATTGCCACAACGTGCATCGAGGAGAGAAGAGCAGCCGATAGGGGAGAAGTTGATAACGTTGAAGATTTGCGAGTGGAGTCTGATGTTGAAACGTGTAATGAGGAGGAAGATTTAGCATCTCAACACGCATCGTTAGCGAGCTGCGAAGAGTCGGATGCATCAGATGAAGAGAAGATGAATTACTTTCGAAGCCGATTTCAACGGTCGAGTAATCCTGCTGCAGCCGGTAGCAATGCTTCTACATCATCTGGAGGCAGCAGCAGCGGCACCTCGTCCTTCCTCAATCCGGAGAGCCTCCTCCGAGATTACAGACGTCGGAAGCGGGAGTCTGGCTCTTCACCATCTTCCGGTACTTCACCATCACCTGCACCACCGATCAGTAGAGAACTCTCTCCCACAGTCAAGAGCCCCGCCAGGCCCATTGAGAACTCGAATCGGCTGCAGGATATCGAGTCAATGTCCACCGCGGAAGTTGAGTTCAATGACTCTAAGCCGGCCAACCCGCTTACCATGGACCCGGAAAGAAGGCCGCCGTCGAGCAGAACCAGAGGCAAGAAGAACAGCGTGAAGAAGAAGCAAAAGGATTCTGAGCCGGTTTCAAAGTCGTCTTCTCTCCGACGGAGACGGTACCCAAGTGACGAGGAGGCCACTGATGATGGCAAACTTAGCGTTAAGAAGGGGAACTACACGGTCGAGGTCGAGGTTGAGCAGACGGTGTTCCTGCCTTCAAAGAAGAAGCAGGAGCAGGTGAAAGAGGAGGTCAAAGAGAATGTCAAAGAGGAAGCGAAGGTTGAGGAGGCGGCGCAGGTGGGCGTGGCTGAGGATGAGGAAGATCCGCTTGGATTCATCGAGATCAAGAGTGCAGCCCAGTGGAAGGCAATGTCAGAGCGGATCTCATGGAAGTTTGACGAGGAGGAAGAAAGAAAGACAAAGCAAGATGAGGAAGAAAAGATGCCAGAGAGCCATCAGCAGCCAAAGTTTAACTTTTCCATAGATGTCAAGGACAACGACGATCTCTCAAAGCAGCTGGAAGGCTTCAAGCCGACCAAGGTGCAGCAGCTGAGACTCGTCTGTTGGAAGGTGAAGCCCTGGAATCAGCCAAAGACTGGAGCCGCGGCGAGGCTGTTCTCCTCACAGTTTGCAGTGGCTTGGGGAGTGGATTGTGATGAAGTCTTCCCCGGTCTGTTTATTGGAGACAAGAAAGCTGCTTCTAATGTGGCATTCCTGCAGAAAATTGGAGTGACTCATGTCTTGAATACGGCCGAAGGGAAGGAAGAAGGACTCGTAGATCTATGTCAATCGCATTATAATGGATCAACCATAAAATATTTGGGATTTCCTCTGTGGGATTGTCCCAATTGCAACATCATGCCCTACCTTGGCTGTGCAGCAGAGTACATCACCAATGCCATCGAATCTGGCGGCAAGTGCCTCGTCAATTGCCAGATGGGCGTGTCCAGATCCTCCTCCTGCGCCATGTCCTACCTCATGATCAGCAAGGGCATGACTGCGGTCCAAGTCCTCACCCAGTTCCGGAAGCACAGGGACGTGCGGCCCAATGATGGATTCATGGAGCAGATCATGACCTTGGACAATGACCTTCGGAGGCATCGGGAGCACGGCGCTGACCGAGTGATTGTCCTCTCCTCGCTCAAGGATCTTCATCTGCTGCCTCAGGCTTGGAACCATGAGTTCTGGAGGAAGCCCATGACCGAGGAGGAGGTGGGTATGCCACTGGTTCCCTTGGGAGATCCGTGTCCCCTGTCCAGAGATCTATCCATACAGTCATCACGAAGATCTTCTAGAGCATTGACGCGAAAATCGTCAAGAAAGACAAGGTCGAAAAAGAGTAGTTTCAGATCAAGTCGGAATTCTCCCGCTCTGCTTTCTCGACATAGCAGTTGTAGATCAACTTCTAAACCTATCAATATTATTAAGAAGGAGTCTGAAAACGATGCCTTGAGCCAATCTGGGAAGGAGAACTGCGAGTGGGTCTGGGAAGAAGAAAATGTCCCATCTGCCAAATGTTCATCCCCGCTAACAACCCAGAAGCTTGAGCTCGTCAAGGACATCATTGAAAAGCCCGAGGACCGGTGGCGCAACCTGTGGCAGAATGCGAGGAACTGCGACTCGCCTTCATCTGTTGGCAGCGTCAGATCCTTTGGAAGCAATCTGTCCAACACGTCGAATGTGGTCCAAGCTGGTGTTGAAGGCGGAGACCCGTTGTCCATGGTGAAGGTCACCTCCGCCAAGCAGTGGAAGGAGATCTCCAAGAAGCTCACCATCAACTTGGACGGCATTGATATAACTGATGAGGGTGACGAGCATGTACATCGCCCGGACACCCCCTCCTCTGATTTCATGCCCACCACGGTGCAGCAACTCCGGTTGATATGCTGGCGAGTGAAGCCCTGGGATCAGCCCAAATCTCGAGGTCTCTTCAGCTCCATGTTTGCTACCAGCTGGGGTGTGGATTGTGATGAAGTCTTTCCCAACATATTCATTGGCGATGAAGCCTCCGCTCGGAATATTAAGTTCCTGCAGAGGATGGGGATCACGCATGTACTCAACACGGCTGAGGGGCCGTGGACGGATTGTAGTTTTGTGGACCTGACGGAGGAGTACTACAGAGGATCGGGGATAGCCTATCAGGGGCTGCAGATCTGGGACAGTACAAAAGTGAGAATATTGCCCTATTTCGGCTGTGCCAACGAGTTCATTGCAAAGGCAATCAATTCCGGCGGCAAATGTCTTGTGCATTGTCAGATGGGGGTGTCGAGATCCTGCACGGCTGCGATGGCGTACATGATGATCTCGGAAGGGTGGGAGGCGCAGGAGGTCATGAGGGAGTTTAGAAAGCGGAGAGATGTCCGGCCAAACGATCATTTTCTAAACCAGATTGTCGAGCTGGATAATGATCTGAAGAAGCAAAAGCTGCTCAAAATTCCCCCCGGCATTAAACTATACACTCTGGCTGATCTGCCGAACCTGCCCAAACCGTGGCATTATGAGTTCTGGGACATTGAGCCCAGCCCGGACATACTCCCATTCACACTGTCGCACATGGGGGGTCCAAGAACGGATTTGGACTCAATCATGGACATGGAAATTTCAAAGACCGAAGAAGAGAATGACTCGATTCCAACGCCGTTGTCGCCCTCATTGAATCGTCTTAGGGCAGCAACGCCTCAGATGCAATCCAGCAATAAGAGATTGAGTGCCGTCAGTGCTGTGACGGACTCCAGCGAGTGGGAATGGGAGTATTACAGTGACGAGGAAGACGAGGAAGAAGAATCGGCCAAGTCTGTGTTAGCCTGCAGCTCGACGAGCGTTGGATGCGCCAAAGAGTGGAAGCAGCTGGCAGAGAGGATATCAAGTGGATCCGTCATTGTACAAGAGGAAGAAGAGGAGGAGGAGGAGGAGGAGGACACGACCACGGCTCAGGCGCAGAAGGAGTTCGAGCCCACCACGGAGAAGCAGCTCCGACTCATCTGCTGGAAGGTTAAGCCATGGACGGCTAAAAAGGACGCAAAAATGTTCTCCTCCCAGTTTGCGGTGCTCTGGAACGTCGATTGTGACGAGGTGTTCCCCAGCCTGTTCATTGGCGACGCCGCCGCGGCCACCAACATCAAGTTCCTGAACCACCTCCGCATCACGCACGTGCTCAACACGGCCGAGGGCGACGACGAGGGACTGGTCAACCTCAGCGCGGAGCATTACGAGGATTCCGGGATCACATACAAGGGCTTCCTCATGTGGGACTCTGCCTGGTTTGACGTCTCCCCGTTCATCGACGAGGCCGTGGAGTTCATTGCAGGGTCAGTGGAGTCCGGAGGGCGGTGCTTGGTCAACTGCCAGATGGGCGTGTCCCGGTCGTCGACGTGCGCGCTATCCTACATGATGATGCGGCGTGGTTGGAAGGCGGCGGACGCGCTCAGGCAGTTCAGGAGTCATCGGGATGTGCGGCCCAATGACGGGTTCTTGAAGACCATTGTGAGCATTGACAACAGGCTGCGACGGAAGAGGGAAGGTTTTGACACTAACAGTTGAAGAAAATACTTTTATAATGGTCCTGGGAATAAAACAATATCTACGTAGCATTGTCCATAACCTGGTTTACGACGCGAAGAGTACCTTTTGTAACTGTCTATTCCTGAGAAAGGTCTATCCTATGGTCTCTTAATTTACATGAGAGCAGCTGTATCAAGCTGGAAGGTTAAAGGATGAGAATATATTCAAAAATTAAAATTCGACAGTTTCCAAAGAAAGTATCAACTTACAACTTGACTACACTTTTTTCAAAATTTGGATGCCCAAGGTAATGTAAGAGCTATAGAGCCCAATATTTTGACGCCGTTTTAAATGATCACCCTTGATGATAAGTCGAAGAAGCGGTATACAATTCGTCGGTAACGTGTCACAAACATAACAAAAGTACATTTCAGTAATTTAAAGGTGGGTACAAGTATAGCCGACATAGCTGTCGGTCGGCTTGAGACATTATCAACCCTGAAATGTCTAAATTAAATCATTGTGTCCAAGAAATGTGTAGAAAGGTTGCAGAGTGAGCGCGAAGAGAAATTCTGATTGAGATTTAAGAGCGCGGGGGTCGAGGTGGAGGTATTGGGCGCGTCCGTGTTGATTGAGGCGTGGCTAGAGATGGCGCGCGGTGTTCTCCGCATGGTCCTTGCCTGAGGACGGCTCCTCGCTGGAGGCACGGAACTCGACCGCTTGTTCCGGACAACATCGTGGAGCGTTTCCTCAGGGACCTCGTACTTGAGCCGGTCCTCCACGGGGTCAGAATCCTTCTCATCCGTCAACGCTTCTGCCAAGTCTTGTCCACTCGTGTCGTCACCCGCGCATCCCATCTTGACCAGCGTCCTGCAGATCCTGCAGAGCGGTCGAACGGTAGACTCTCCGTCAGCCAACGCTGACCGTAGCTTTCCGAGAGCGTGGTCGAACGCGTCTTTGTCGACGTTACGGCTGGTGGTGGAGCAGGAAAGCGCCATTTTCACAAAGACCTCGTCGACCTTGTCGACGCCCTTGTAGCGCGCAGACCTGGAATCATCAGCGTTCTCAATCACACCGAGAGGGAAGAGAGGAATAGACAGTTTAATATAAAGAAACTGTTACTATTTACCTTTTTGCAGCCGGTGCTGAGTTTCAAGGAAGTTTAACGTAGCCGCCACCTCCATCTGTCGTGAGGATATTAACACCGTCCTCCTCTTCCTCAGACAGCGACAGGCTCACGCTCTTCTTCTTGGAGGGCGAAATGGCAGCAAGGTCTTGTGAGCACTGCGAGTACGGCTTGCGGGTTTGTCGGGGATACTCCCGCGGATGCGATTCACGAGCGTTGTTTTCCACAAGCTGGATGAGATCGCACACGACCTTGTCCTCTTCTTCCTCCGTATACTCAGAGTCCCCGCCTTCTTTTCATCATCCTTCTCTGCATCGTCGTCGTCTCCTCCTGTCTGGCCGCTATCAACTTTCTCGATGACACCGAGAGCATGCCACATCGTTTCTTCTGTTGGCTCTTCGTCTCTGTGGTAGTTGAGTTCCAGCAGCTTCTCGAGCATCTTTGGCGATGCAACCCAGTGCAAGATGCTCCCACCATGGAGTTAGATCATGCTGCAACTCAAGGAGGTGAAGTATCAGGGCACAAATGAGACCCCTAACTCCACCCCCATCGATTGCCATGAATCGGACCTTCTTCGGAATCTTGTGCCTCCGCAGCGTCTTCTTGGTTGTCGACGAAGTATGTTGGGACAATATAGCCGAGAGAATCTTCGGAGCCTTGTTGTAAAGCCAGGCACCAGGGCGTCCTCGGGTTAGATCTCCGAGCCTCCGGCGATCCTCCCCAGACCGACGATCCTCCTCCGAGTCGTCCTCCAGTCTTCCTCCGAGCGCTTCTTTCCGCACTGGAAGAGTTTCCTGCAGATGTCTCCGAAGCACATGTTCCTGTCTCCGTAGATGGTCTCCTGGGATGGTCTTTTTCTTCATTCACTGCCCTTTAAATGCAGTTCATGTCGTCGTCGACACACTCCGCTGCCTCCTCCTCTTCTTCCTTCTCCTCTTCCTTTCCCACTCCTTCCTGCTGACCGTGGAAACTCATTCCGATCCGCTCGAGGTCTTTGGAAATCCCGTTGAGGACGGCGAGCTTCTTGCGGAGGCTCCGTCAGCTTCCTCCTTGGTCGTCTTGCAGCTTCGACCGCGCCCGAGTCCATTCTGATCCTTTCCCGCGAGAACACCATTAGACGCCGCACGGACTGGCGGGAGATCGCCTCAACTGCGGCCGTGAGTGCGGTCTTGCCGCCCTTGCCAGTTACGGCGGGATCGTGCCCAAGCTCGGTGAACGTGTTTGCCAGGTCGAGATCTCCATTCTTCAGATAAAAGATGACGGCAGGATCCTGGTCGACGTTCTTGGTGAAGAGAGGGAGATTCTTCTTCATCATGGATCGGAGCGTCATGGGCTTCTTCGCCCAAAAGAGTGGGTTGCCTCCACGGCGGAATCCCTGGAAGGAAAGAGAAGGGAATCATGAGGGACTTTTCTCCATATAAATTGTATAGCTAATAATTACGCATTGCATCCTGTTCGGGAAGGGTTTAACTGATGATTAAAATTAATGTTTCTGGAACAACTTAAAACTACAAATTATGATTGAGATTGTGATTTTATACATTATGATGCATGATGGTTGACGTTACATGAGATCGCAATAGCACTTTACAGCAGCATGAGAGTTTGTTATACGAGAAGCACCCGACTTTAAAGTATATTTCTTCTTACCGTCAACACCGCCATCGAAGCTCCCTTGCTCGCCTTCATGTTCGCTGCGTTGATTTTGGTTGATGGATTGCTGAGGTTGACAGTGACGCCCTTCTCCATCAGCTTGAGGGGCATGCTGGTGTTGCCTTGGGCGATGGAGACTTGTAGAGGAGCAGAGGCATGTATCCATCCGAGTCACGGTGCCTAGAATGAGCTGATTGAGTACCTCAAAGAGCCCACAGTGCTAGATAGCGTCCTCATCATCGGACCTCGGTAACATGATTCCCTCTTTTGATCTCCTCCCGGCCTTGCATTGCTCTGGAGTTATTGTGGAGGATCCAGGACAGTATGGAGGAGTCGACATGAGGAATTGTGAATCAGGACTTAAAAAGTAAAATAAGTTGTCTTCATTCCTTGACGTTTTGTCCTGGACTGACTTTCCACTAAAATGGCTGATCGCATAAAACATGGCTGCCAAGATGGCGGTCCAAGATGGCGGCCCAATATGGCGGCTCAGTATGGAGGAGGCCGGAGGGGGGAGCTAGGTTGCTGAGCCCCCGCTGGGCCTGGGCCTCGCCTTAGTCTCCTTAACATTCTTAGTCTTCTTGTGGCACTCGAGGGTCTGGCTGAGTACATCAAGTTTAGACCGTTCTCGATGAGAAATTTAAGCATAGACGTGGCCTAGAGAGCCAAGTGAAGAAGCGCAGTCATTACGCTACGAGAACTCAGCTGGAAGTTGCCGGATCTCTTGATAAATGGAAGGAATATTCTATTGTAGTTCTCGTTATATTTTACATGAGCAAATCGCATAACAGCCTGATTTTTTTTAGTATTCTATGCTAATCGGGACAACTCAACTCTCTAGTATCAGCATATACATCTGCGATAGTTTTACGCGCGACAATATGCGACCAGATCCATAGAAATGCCTTAATTATCAAAAATGGAATTAAGATTAAACCGGCAACAATAAACACCAAGCTATTCAGATTCATTGAGGCTGCAGGCTGGGCCTTTGAGACTATTCATGCAGTATGATACTCCGAGCTAGAACCTTCAGTTTCAATATCCCCAATTCCTTTCTCTCTTTCTTCACCTGCCCTGCCATCATACCTGCCTTTGAACCAGCAACTTTACTATAAAAAGGAAAGGTTCCGTCTGGTACGCATTCCTCGCTAGCTGAATAATTCGAATCCCTTACGAACATTGAACATGATGAGCACGGAGACCCCGTCCGGGGAGGCGTCCGCGTCCCCCAACAACAACGCGACCCAGTCTAAGCCCCGCTCCTGGCGCCGCACTCACGGGCTGCAGCTTCCCCTCCACCCGCAGCAGCTCATGTCGTGGTCCTTCCTCGCATTCTTTGCGCTCTACACCTTCGCGCTGCTCATTCCAACATTCCACGACGACTTGTACATCCCGCTAGTCGCCTTTCACGCGGTTCTCTACGGCGTGCACGTGCTGGTGCACATCGTGTCAGTGCTCTTGGATCCAGCAGACCCGAATCTGAGACGGTTGCAGAGCAAGAAGCCCGTGCCGGAATTTAACAGGTGCCCGTCACTTCAGTTCATGGTTCCATGACTCGTTTGTTTAATACTTAATACTTCCAGGTCGAAGCACGCGCACGTGATCGAAAACGGCCACTGCCACCTCTGCGACATCACCATCTCCAGCCAGCGCACCAAGCACTGCTCCGTGTGCAACAAGTGCATCCACGTGTTCGACCACCACTGCAAGTGGCTGAACCAGTGCATCGGGCGGAGGAACTACGGCTGGTTCTTCGCCGCCGTCACCTCAGCCATCCTCATGGCGCTCTCCCACATCGCCATGAGCGTCGCCGTCGTGGCCATCTACGCCTCCGAGGACAAGGAGGAGCTGCTCAACCCGTGGTCCCGGAGGCTCATTGAGTTGGAGGACTCAGCAGCCGGGGGCAACAACAACACAGTGCCCGCTGTGGTGGATTTGTCATTTGAGATGTTCTCGTCGCCCGTGCCCAACGCACTCTACTTTGCTGTCCTGGGGCTCAGCGGGCTGCTAGCATTTGTGGCAGTTGCATTACTAAGTCATCTATGCTTCTTCCACATTTATATTAATGCTATTGGTAAGTTTGTACTATTACTAATGTCTTAGTGAATCTTAAAGTCATATAATTGAGTACTTAAACGTAATGGCAATTTCAATGGAAAATTGATCAATCATTTGGTTGAAAGCACAACTAATGAGCTTCTTTGCTCCCTTTTTTTTAGATGTGATTACTACTTCCGGGGCTTGCCTATTACTGATTACTGCTGTTTTGTATTTAACTTTCAATGTGCTGTAACCGTGATTCGCAATAATATTAACGGGGATGGATTTGGCTATAATCAGTTGTCCCTTTTTTCTCTTTCCAGGTATAACTACTTACGAATTCGTTCGAGCACAGCGGGCTGAACAAGAACGGAATGCCCGTGAGCAGCCACTGCAGCCCAACAATTCGGAATCCAGCTTTGTCAAAAAAGGCCGTTGCTGCGAAGAAGAAAATGACGACAGACTCAAGGAAGATCCTTCAGACGAGGAAACGGACAAAAAGAGCTGCTTCAGTTGCTGCAAACCTGACAAGGTATCCAGGATCAAGCCTGGTGATCAAGCTGACGTCGAGGCCCGATATCTGGAACAGCAAATTCCGTCTCCAAAGGGGCGGAATGATTCAACATTGGCTCCGAGAATTGGCGAGTCCGCGTCCACAACGGAGCCTCGCTCCACAAATGGTCGAAAGTTGTCGCTTGTGGCGCCCTACCAGCCCGGTCAGGGTCGGTCTACTGTGCCCCGGTTGCCCAGCATACCCGGGCTGAGGCTGAGTCCAGAGGAGGAGGAGTCCGCCCCTGTTGGCGGGGTCAACCCCAAGGATGACGACGTGGCCTCGAACCTAACACGCGTACGACGGCAACTCGGTCGGTTGGAACGAGAACGGGATCTGGTTCCGATGGATCTGCCTTGAGCAGCTGTGTTTCAAGTTATAATAGATAATGATGTAACGTAAAGCATTTAGAGATGATTATTGTAGAGAATATAAATTATTCAACTGCCTTTAAAAAACTTAAAGTCCATCTCTCGTTCGCTCGTTCCATGTTTCAAGGCCAATCGCTTTCGTCGGTAAATTCTCGATTCGTGGTCTCATGAGGGGAAAACAATACATCGCGTGTCGTTGGAATTATGTCCCATATTTAAACCAGGCAGCTTTGAGTGTTTATGCAACGTTTGATTGCGTTTAACGATAAAAAGTTAAACAAGCACGAATATGTTAATGATTTTAGGTGACCTATTTTTGGATGACCTGAATTATATGGTAACTCACCAATGTCCAGGTTGCTTCTAAGGTTTTAATTATCTGACAGATGTTAAAGATTGTGCTCTATGATATGTGATAAACTTTTTTATTCCATTGGTCACCGTATTAACACATTTAACCCGTCAATATACAATATTCGGCCGTTATATGATTGAAGGCCGGTCGATGACATTTCGTCAAAAAAAGCCGTCTGCATGTTTATTCTCAAAAGAAGTTTACAGCATACGTGAACAGAGAGTCTCCTGGGAATCGGACCTTATGCTTTCCAATTGAATGTTCCCTTCGGCGATCGAGCTGCTCCAATTACGCCCCAGACCAATTTTGTTGTACCTTCTTCACCACACCATATTAAGTCGCATGGTTGAGGCTCAAAAAACGAACAGAGGCGCAATCAAGTCTCGAAGGTCAGTGGAATAAGAACAAAGCTTAAAATCAATCATGATATTCATACTCGTAGCTGCCCTGTTGTGTTGCACTAACGGTAATTATATATTATGATGCATATAAGTATAGTATTAACCAATTAACATGTGCCACAGCCATTGACATTGCCAAGCTTCAAGAAGACGGCGTGTTCTCCAGCCGGAGCCATCTTACCCTGCGAGGTGGCGTTCGGCGGAATCTGCGCGATTTCACTTTGTGCGCACGACTCAGTCTCAACTATCTCCGCAGTCGAGAGAACTACTGGCTGTCACTCGGCAATGCCACGCACGATGAGCTCTTAACTGGAGGTAAGTGTTAGCTTACGTTTTTCGAAATTAGCGCTCCCATATTGTATATGTTTCTTCAGCTT
Source organism: Tisbe holothuriae (assembly GCA_900659605.1). NCBI lineage: Eukaryota > Metazoa > Arthropoda > Copepoda > Harpacticoida > Tisbidae > Tisbe > Tisbe holothuriae. Next base: position 5,693 of record LR140167.1, on the reverse strand, counting down.
TCGTCCAGGGCAATAATGGATCTGCCCACATCACCGTCCGCAAGTACCATCCTGATATCCAGGACGAGATCTCCCTCGATTTTGACCAAGGATTCGACTTCCAACGGTGGCATCATTACTGCTTTGTCTTCCAGAGCTTTCCAGAGTTCCCCTACCCAGGAGGGGCGATTAACCTGACCTGTAAGGCTTACATGGACGGGGTTTACATCAGACAAGGTATCAATACCAGTTTATTGTATCGTATTGCTAAAAATACATCCGTTGTTTTAGTCACTCGCATAGTGAAGAAGACGACGTACGTTGAGATCGATAGTGGCGCCACCCTTGTCTTGGGCCAGAAGCAGGACCTGTCCCTTCCCAGAGGCGAGTTCGACCCCTCGGTGTCCTTCTCCGGCAGGTACTCTCAGGTCTCCCTGTGGCGGGGCGAGCTCGTCAACGAGGAGGTCCGCTCCCTGTCCGAGTGCAAGACGGTGTCGGCGCAAGGGATTATTCTGGACTGGGATGTCGATGATTTTGATTTTGTAGAGGGACAGGTGGATGTGGAGAGTGTGAAATCGGATGAATTATGCAAGTAAGAACATAACTTGTGTCTCTGTATTTATGCATCTACTACCACTAGATGCGCCTTTTACGTTGAGTTCCTTTTCCATTTCAGACCTGATCCCCTTCTCGGTCGTGCTCTGTTCAACCGCGGCGCTCCCTTCGACCACTACAAGTTCATCTGCGACAAGCTTGACGGCCAGCTGCCGACATTCAAGAACCAAACCGATCGCAGGCGTCAATACGACGACATCGCTCAGCTCTTCAGACAGAACTTTGACAATGTCACATGTCGGCTGGACGGCAGCGACGAAGATGATGATGACGATGACGTCTTCTTCTTCTGGACTGGGATCAAGGAGGACACCGCGGACAACGGGGACAACAGCAGCGACGTGTTCTACAACGTCTACTCTGGAGCGCCGCTGGACTTTGACCCGGCGCTGTATCCAGGACCGGCCAGCGACACGATCGAGTGTACAATGGCACGGGGGCGGGACCACCTGGCTAAGGAGAAGTGCTCATCGCGGCTGCCTTGTGGTGTGTGCGACTTTGAGCCCAGCAAAAGGCTGGTGCTTAAGGGACTGTGCTTTGGAGAGCTGAATAATGGAGGATTCGATACTGAATATTATGTGTCCGGAATGGTCAACGAACAGATGCATTTTAGGTAACTCTTCACTCCTGTGAATGGGAAAACATTCTTTCTGTAGTAAAAGTAATATTACCTACATGACATACTAGAGTAGAATCCTTAATTTGTCTGATGTAGGGTTGTATTAAAACTACTTTTTTTCTTCCAGAGGCATTCGTTCGAGTCACATATTCTTCTCTGACGACGGCCATTGGACCCTCCAATCCTTCAAAGAGCCCCATCGACAGTCGAAGCTCCCTCATTTCCCACTCGGCCGCCACGAGTGGACCGTGCACGGCTCCGACGGCATCTGCGACCTCTCCGACGGCGAGACCCACACGCTCACCTTCTCCGACTGCCACCCGGACAAGTTCACCTGCTCGGATGGCAGCTGCTTGCCGCTCGAGCAGAAGTGCGACTCGGTTGTTGATTGTAAGGACGGCTCGGACGAGGATGAGTGCGAGTTTCTCGTGATGCGCGAGGACTACTCAAAGGAGAAGCTGCCTCATAACAAGGGGGAGAAGAAGCCACTAGAGGTGAGCTCAGGAGAACTTATTAAATCTACTCATAAGTCATAACAATATCTCAGGTCTTCTTCAGTATCGACATTAGCGCCTTCCCCAAGATTGACTCGGACAACTTGAAACTGTCCTCCGACTACGATCTGAACCTTCGTTGGTACGACCCTCGACTCCGCTTCCGGGACCTGCACCCACTGGGCGAGCTCAATGGACTGGGACCGGAGGACAAGGCGCACCTGTGGGCACCACAGCTGGACTTCATCAACACTCTGGGCACGGCGCCGCGCACGCAGCGCCTGCTGGACGAGGACGCGAGCGTGACGCTGCAACGGGAGGAGGCGCGCGCGCTGCCCGAGGACTTCTCCATGCCGAGGGAGGCGAGATTGTTCTCCGGGGAGAGGAACTCAATCCGGTTGTCAAAGCGATACTCGCAAGAGCACGAGTGCAAGTTTGACCTCTATTACTTTCCGTTTGATGCTCAGGTGAATAATTCAACTTATGACATGCTGACGACTTAAATTTTGATATGACTTTCCATCCCAGACTTGCTTTCTTCTCTTCGAATTAAGAGATCGAACGGAGGATTTCATTCACTTTGAGCCCGATGCGGAGCCGATTAGTTACCGAGGTAAGGTACATTGCTTAACAACTGGCCTCTTTTGACTTCATTAATCCGTTTCATAGGCAACCGCCAATTGTCCCAGTACGACATCGAGCACGAGTCCGTGTCCATCCGCAGCAACGCGCGCAACTTCAGCACGGCGTCGGTGACGGTGGTCCTGCGACACCGGACCGAGTTCCACGTGGCGCACTCCTTCGCCCAGACGCTCGTCGTGCTGTTGGCCGTGCTCGCCACGTTCTTCTTCGACCTGGACGACTTCTCGGACCGGATCATGTGCAACGCCGTCTTGTTGCTCGTCATGGCCACAATCAGCTCGTCCATTCACGGGGTAGACAACAACTTTATAAACATTAAACCCAAAGTTTTTTTCAACTTTTTACAGATCGCGCCCAACACGTCCTACTTCAAGCTCATCGACGTGTGGCTGATATTTTGCGTCGTCATGATCGTCTTAGCGATGCTTCTGCAAACGGTCATTGCATTCATATTCTCCACATTCAAGAAGGGTAACTTTAAACGGTGAAGATTGAAATCAAAATACCTCAATATAATGTCATTGCAGGAAACCGAGTCCACGCTGCCGCCTCGATGGGGTTGGACGAAGACGACAGCTCGTCCTCCCTGGCCAAGGTGGCCAACGCTGCCGCAGCGGGCGTGTTCCTCCTCGTGTTGGTCATCTTCAACGGCGTGTTCTGGGCGATCGCTCTCCGGCAGCAAGGAATGACGGCCGAGGAGATTGCTGAGGAGGCAGAGAATCCTATCAGATGAATCAGATAATGCATAACGACATTGGAATTGAGACAATGTAACATGTACTTCTTACATTAACGACTAGCTATATGAGAGAGATTAAGACTCTTGTTCGCTATTACGAGTATTTTTCCTATTCCACTGTAACTATAGGGCATTTAAGTGCAACGTCTATACTTCACGTATACGTAAAGCATGACGTAAAGGTATCCGTATACGTATACCCAATGAGTGCTAAAACACCGTTTACAAGTTAATTATGATGCGAGCGGATAAAAAATATTCTTAGAAGATTAAATTAGAATGTTAAGGCCGCGGGTATTCGTTTGCTTCCATTGTATTTGAGCCATCCATAACTTGGAAAGATTCCCTCGTTTTACATGAGCGAGCAGAACGCCATCCCGTCGGTGAGCACTTCCTGCATGAGGACCTGCGTCTCCATCGGGATCATGGGGTCACCACCGCCCACGGGGAGGAGGTCGGGGTCGTCCTCAAAGTACTGGCGGTAGCGAGCCTGAAAACGAGAGACATTGCAAATTGCGGTTCACACTAGATTCATGGCTGCTTTTATATTACAACCTGGCACTTGCGGCAAGTGCAAAAGTCCAGCTCGCGCGCGGCCTGCTCCCAGTAGATGTCGGGGATCTCCTCGGCGCGGGAACTGCGCATGAGCATTCGCGCTGCGCCCCCTGCCCGGCCTGCCGACGAGCGGCTGGACCGGCTGGCGAACGCGCCGCTGGTGGGGACGGTGCGCTCCTCTGAGAGCGTGCGGTGGCCTGGGTTGGAGGAGAGGCGCAGCTCGGACAGGCGGGAGGAGAGCGCTTCCTCGTAGGTGGGCGGGGCAGTGCGCGAGGAAGATGAGCTGGACGAGTGCTGCTGGACCGTGGGCTGAAATACAACAAGAGAGTATTATTAAATGCGCCCGGTTTTCGGTTAAGTTAAGTATCTATACAAGATAGTGCTTATAGAGCTACTTGGTTATGTACTGTATTTAGCAGTATAATTGAATGGTAGAGATGATAATGACAAAATACCTCTTCTGAGCAAGAGATGATACGTTATATTCATGCCATAATTTCCCCTACTACATAAGCCAAGCAGCATGACTGTGATATCAATCTGGAAGTATATTATTGGCCTATACGGTTGCACCTGTTAAACTACTTTAGTCGCATGTACTCAATTCTTAAATTCTATGCAGTTGCTTATTTTTTTACTAGATGCCGGATCTTCAGAACCTTCCAGAATTCACTCTCAAAGGGAAGCTAATTGAGTTGTTTGAACAATAACACACATACGAAAGAGCACTCTAAATAATTATTATGTATTACAGCGAGTTATAGGAAGGAAAAAGAACACTCGAGAAGAATAAGAGCACATTACGAACCAAGCTCTCTCTTCGCCCATCAGCAGAGAAACGAACCTTGAAATTATAAAGCACGACCGCGGCGGCCTTTCTATTTTTTCCACCAAGGCATTTGAGGTTCTTCTTCTTTCTATCCGCAGTCTGTTGCTGTTGGTAAGTAATCCGTCTGTGGCTTTAAAAAGCCAACTCTAATATTGCTCCGGAGTAAACATTTGTCAGCTGGATAAATACTTTAGCATACTTGAGATCAAGTTTCAACTGCAGTGCTAAATTGATACATGCATATACTGAATCTTTTGACTATATTTGCTTGGTAATACATGTAATTGGGTCAATGATTCGTCTTATGACATGCCATTGACCTGAATACAGCATTGGGTGTACAGCATATTTAAATTTAATTGTGGATTGTTAAGAAAGATCTCTTTACTTATTGCCTACAGCCCTACACCTATCTACGAAGAAATAGGAGGTTTTAACATCCAGTTGTACAGATTTTTCTCTTTAGCATTTAACAACTGCTTGACAGATCATATGTAATTTAACGCAACTCGTTTCAGGCTATTTGTTACCTTTCTCCTTTCACGAGAGTCTGCTGCAATGAACTTCTTTATACGAGTATAAACTCGATATTCTTCTATTCGATTCTCTCTTCCTCTACAAGAAGCCACTCCCCGCATTCTCTCTCTTCACTTTTTCCTCCCCCAACTCAACTCCTCCAGAGGTGCCACTGCAGGCGCGGCGTTATATTCTCAACTGCTATTCCCAAGGGATGTTCCAAAAAGGAATAAATTCAGCCTTTTTGAACTCTGTTTAATACCTTTATAGGATACTACTATACTATCACGATTATTTTTACTTAATACATATTTTGAAGAAAGGTTCGAGAGACAAAATATAATTTATAAGGTCACAGTCAAAACATTCCTCCGGATTTTAGCAGCAAAGATGGCGGCGGTTTGTCTGGTGACACTACTACTATTTGGCTCTGTCAGGTACTCTGTCAAAACTGTATTTGTTTTGAAATACATCCTGGTTTACCACAAAAGCTTGATTTTTTCTATCAAGGGCCTTTTAAGTAAATATTGAAAATGCATTTCAGCCATTAGTATGTACTAGTGACACTACTACTATTGGCTCTGTCCAGTGCTCTGTCAAAACTGTATTTGTTTTGAAATACATCCTGGTTTACCACAAAAGCTTGATTTTTACTATCAAGGGCCTTTTAAGTAAATATTGAAAATGCATTTCAGCCATTAGTAT
>LR140166.1:0-18980 GCA_900659605.1 Tisbe holothuriae | reverse complement strand
TCTCTTTTTCATCCTAGGTCCTGAAAAATTATATTTGAGCGGGTGGAAGCTCATGGCATAATGGTTAGCGTCCAAGACTCATGAAAGGGGCCGGGGTTTGAATCCTCGGCTCCCCATTCATACGATTATAATATTTGAGTGTATGAAAGCTAATGGCGGAATGGTTAGCGTGCGAGACAATTATGCGTGCGGCTGGGGTTGGAATTTCGTTTATTTCAACCTCTATAGAAGTAGAAACAGATTTGGCATTTAATGTTTCTTATCATTTGGACAGCTGGAATAATTAGCGCTTCTTGGATTAGCCCTTGTGGGCGGGCTATTGCAATGAACCTGATAAGGTAGTGCCCTAAAATATGTTGGGAGAGGGATGCCTAGCAAATAAAAAAACATATTTGAGGCTTCTGCCACATATCAAGGGTTACCAGTTTATATGAATCTTAGTAATACGAAAAACCTTTGATTTTTAATATTTTCTTTGGAATTTGGTATCCCTGAAAGATCATGTCAATTTGGAGGAACCAAAAGGAGTAGACCAATAAAAGCAATTTGGAAGATTGTCCAGGGATTTTTTGAAGAAGAACTACAAGGGTTGGCTTGAGACACACCCTAATTGGGAGTCTTCTTCCTAATCATGTCTCTTTATCTATACTCCTGGATTATAAATGCAGCATTTCTTGTTTTCAAGGGTCAGTTAAGAAATTCTTTTTAGCTCAGCTATCTCTCCTTCTAGAAAACTTTTTCTAACAAATATTGGTGAAGAAACAAAGGTACCATCAGACAGAGATTCTTTTTTAATATTCTGCTAAATGTCCAGTATAATGCTATACCGATTTTAGCGGTATAACACTATACCGGTTTTAGCGGTATAACGCTATACCGGTTTTAGCGGTAAACCGCTATACCGGTTTTAGCGGTATAACGCTATACCGGTTTTAGCGGTAGATTGGTCTTAAGGGTTCAGCGGTATATTGTTTTTAAGGGAACATGTTTAACAATATAACATATTTTAGCGATATACCGGATTTTAGCGATATAACGGATTTTTAGAAAAAAACCTTTTGAGGGGTAAAAATCTAGAACCTCCAAGTCGATTAAATAATACGACTTTTGAGGGTTGGGGTAGGTCAAAAATGCAGACCAAAACTGATCCTGTTTTTTTAAATATGGCACCCAGGTGCATCAACTAAAATACTGGGATTTTTTCAATATCATTTAATAAAAGGAAGTTTAAAATGGACAATTTTCAGTGCTAAAAAAGAATCTCTGTTTGCAAAATAGAAAGTGAGAAAGTACTTGTGGTGAAGTGCTAGAATAAAACCCACAGTACAATGTAAAACAGAGCAGTGCAGAACTATGCAGTTACAGTGCAGTGGAAATACATAACAGTGCAGTGCAGTGCAGTGATGGAAAGTGAAAGAGGAACTATGAAATCCTCAGAGGCCCTTTCTGGGCAGATTAGTGACACCACAAAGAAGAAGACAAAAGTAACAGTGCAGTTTAATTTATCAATGAACATCACAACAGAGCTGGCTTCCCAAGGTGTAAAAGAAGATGATAAGGACACTACAGAGCTTGTGAGGAGATTGAAGGACAGTATACCACAGGAAATGGTTAGAGTGGGAAGAGTTCTTGGAACTTTCTCAGGGAGGTCAGCTTTGCCCAATGTGCTTCCTGTGCCCTCTATCCCAGATTGGATCACCATGGGCTCCCATCTGGTCCCCACTCTGCCTAGAGGGGGGTTCCCTCAGCAAGCTGGCAATCCAACTGAAAAGGAACCCTCAGTAGAGGCCTCTGAGGCCTCTGAGGACTCCCCTAGCCCCACCCCTGGAGCTCTAGAGCCAGCTCTGTCCACCTTGGCCTCCCCTCTGGCGCCCACTCTACCTGAAGGGAGACTTGCCCAAGAACTGGTAATGGAAGTGGGTACTCCAACAGAGCCCATGCGCAATCCAGAGCCTGAGCCCATGCGCAATCCGGAGCCAGAGCCAGAGACCGAGAAAGAGCCAGAGCCGGAGCCAGAGAAAGAGCCAGAGCCAGAAGGCGTGCCAGAGCCAGCACCAGAGTCTGAGTCTGAGTTTGAGTTTGAGTCTGAGTTTGAGTCTGAGAGTGATCCAGAGCCCGACCCCAACCCAGAGCCAGATCCAGGGCCGGTAGCGGGACCCTCCAAGGGGTTTCAAGAAGATGAGAGTGAACAGGATGTGGCAAATCAAGAGAGAAATGACGAGGTAAGAAATACTAAACTTCCTTTTTATATAGGAACACTTTTTTAAGTTACTTTATTCTCCTCAGATCCTACACCCTGAGTTTGCCTCCTTAAGAAAGGCTCTCCAAAAGGTTCACAAGCTTGTTCCTAAGTGGCCAAAGGATGGCAAAAAGATTTGTGATCAAGACGCAAAGATGGAAAGTGCCTATCTAAATTATTTGACCCTTAGCTCAGATGGTTCTATGCACCTAGAAAGAGTGAGCAGCTCAGTGTCTGAGTTGTGTTATGCGGTAAGTTTTGAAGAAAGAGAGAAAAAATTTGATACCTGAAATAATTATTTCATTTCCCTTTATTAGTATTTGCTCGACAAGGAATTGGGCCCAAACAACACAATGGCCATCATAGAGAAGCCAAATACTATTGATGATGATGTAAAGGGCCCTTGGAAATTTGTGGGGAAGCTGCCCATTCTTGACCCTGCTCAGATAAGAACTTTTTTAAAGCACTTGTCTGAATGCCAGGCTATAAAAGACAAGACAGCAGGGGATTTCTCTTTTGCTACATCCAAGCCAATAAGAGTAAACAGCGAGTGGTCTGTCAAGATAACTTGTGTTTCACAGAGGTTTATGCAGACAAGGGGAGTTATGCACAAGTTCAACAAGCCGAGATCGGTAGCTTTCGTCAGCATTCAGTTTGTGTAAGGATACCATTACATTATAGGTCCTATTGATCACAATAATAACACAAAACTATTTATATCCTAGGCACAATGCTAAGAACAAGCAAAACCTCAATTTCTTGGTCAAGGATTTGGAACAGGTCCGTTTCATGTATTTCATTAAGTTGTGGCTATGTGGGTCATGGGCCATGGCTGGCCCCCCTGAGGAAAAGGACGCCCGATATCAACTGATGGTTCAACTCCTGCTGCCTTTAATGAAACACCATACCCAACTGCCCAACAATGACTTGGAACAAAGTATTATCTGGGTACACAGTGGAGTCCATGCTCTGAAAACCATCTTTGAGATGAATGGCGACCCAGCACCTGACTACATCAAGAATTCCCTTGAGGTAAGAACTAATAGTAATGATTAAATATTTAATTTTAATGACCAATGTATAATTTACAGATGATGGAGCACTCACTGACAATTAAGGAGAAGCGAGGACTTGCAGATAAGGCCATTCCAGTTGACCTAGTTGACGACAAGCTTAAGGAAGCTTTGAGATGGTATGCATTGTCTGGCCTGCCAAGTTCTGGCATCCCTTTGGAGTTGGTACAAAAAGCCTTCTTCACATGTAAGTTACCTTATACCTTTGGAATATGTTATATAGACATTGTGTATAATTAATTGACATTTGTTTTATTTCTCAAATGACATAATTCTCTTCTTATAAATATTTCTTACTTTCCCAGATCTGCCCCTGATTGTCCTTGCTAATGCTCCCATGATCCAGAGGAATTTTTGGCCTGAGGAGTCAATGAGCTTCTTTATGTCTCCTCTGGACAACAAAATGGAAAAAGCTCTGAGCTACATGGACATCTTTATCAAGGAAGGGCAAACTGAGGCCAAGAGAGAGGCAGCCTTTGAAGAATTGGTGTCCAAGCATAAGAGAGAGAAGAGAAATTGGCTGGATAGCAGCATCTTGCCTATTGTTGAGTTTAATGAATTTCACAGTCGGATCACCTATGAGCTCTACAGTGAGCTTACTTGGGAATTCTCTATGAGATTGAGAAGGCATATGTGGGAACAAAAAATAGGTTCCTGCCAGATGACCCAAAAAATTGAAAGAAAGCAGCCCATGATCCAGTTGGCCCGTACTGACAAGAAGAGACCCAACTCTTCTCCTCCCTCTGGTGGCAAAACCAAGAAGCAGAGGACAATGAGCAAGAAAAAGGGGAAGAAATAACCAGGGGAGGTGTGTGTGTCTGTGTGTTTGTGCAGGTGGGGGATGGAAGAGGAATATTTCATTTGCCAGTGTAACATGAAAATATTATTGAATAATGCCAATAGGGTGGTGGGAAATAAGTATATGAAAAAAATCCAGAAAAATAAAAAAAAATGCTGAGAAAAAAATGTTGAAAAAAATAAAGTAAATGTTTAAATAAAATATTAAAGAATGATTAATGCCAATATGGTGGTGGGAAATAAGTACATGAAAAAAAAATAGAAAAATGAAACAAAAAGTTGAAATAAAATAATGAAGAATTGAATAATGCCAATAGGGTGGTGGGAGATAAAAAGTTGAAATAAAATAGTAAGGAATTAAAAGGATTAAGATATGGGTAACACAAACACACAGACACACTTTGCAAATATACAACTATGAAATAATATGAAATAAATGAGCACAAAAATACATTAAAATAATGGATTCTGAGTTTTATTAATTTCCTGGTTTCATTTTATTAGTATTATTGTTAGTATTAGTGATGGAATACTTTTTCATTGGTTTTCTTATTCATCATAATCAGAAATATATGGGTCACCTCTAAAAATGGGCTCTACTTCTTGAAAGATTTTATAAAATGTTCATTGTATTTGTAAAAGAGATTGTTGGTGTAGGTGCTGCCTTGTCCAAAATGAATCTTATTTATTGATATTTAAAAAAATATTTTGGGGAGTCCAGTAGGGGGGATTGTTGCTATGATTAGTCCTTATCAAGTTCATGATATTGCCTGATCAAGTCATTCATGTAACACCTGAGCTCATGATAGCCCTTGTTCTCAGAGTCCCAGTCCAAAAGTCCATGATGCAAGTGATTGATTTCACAAACAAGGTTGAAATGTGACTTGGTGTAAAGCGACACTGAGGTACCCCACTTGATGTGTTCTTCCAAGTTAAATTTTGGGCAAGGCAGGGTGTTCATGAGCTTGTTCCATTCCAGGTTAGGGAAATTTTGTTGGCAGACTTTTGCAGATCTTTTGACCATCATCTTTTGCAAAAAGAAATTCAACTGGCGCATTGCATCAAGTTCCTGCTTTAAAGGCAGGAGCATGATGCAAGGGCCATTCAGCTCAACAGTGTCTCCAGAGAACAATTCAAGCAGAATGATAATGTTTGCAATGTACTTTTCAGGGTAGGTGTTTCTATAAATGCCAGTTCTTGCCATGTAGGCTGACAGTCTCAAATGTCTTTGCTCAGGAAATTCTTGAGAATTTCTTCCAAATTGCACATGCCTGGATAGAATCCTAGTGTTTTCAGTCAAAAAGGTGTTGCTAAAAGCCTTCAGTTCCTCCAAGATCTTTCCAAAGTGGTAGGTCAGGGCAGCAAAGCCTTGGTTATTGATATCAAGGGATGCATCATGTGGAATATTGTTTTGCAATTGCTCTACAGGGGTAATGTGTACATAGAGTGAGCCACTACTGGGGTAAGGCTCAAGATGGAGCAGCACTTTGTTCATTTTTAACCTAGCTACTTGAGCCATGTCAAGAACAAGAGACCTGGTTGGCCAGACAGAAAAGTCACTTCCCAGATTAAGGCAGGGCTGTGCCAGGTGGATGGGCACTTCCATGGGAGGCACAGGGGTCTGTAGCTTGTCCCATGCATCAAGGACAATCTCAAGGTTGGAGAGGACAGCCCTGTTGCCCCTCACTTGGACCAGAGCAAAGAAGGCTTGTAAAAGCTGAGAGGGGAGAAGGGGAGTCTTCTTCTCCTCAGGGTTAGACATCTTGGAGGGGGTGGATGTAGTAGTAGTAGTAGGAGGAGGAGGATGAGGAGTAGCAGTAGTAGTTGTGGGTGATGGGAGTAGCAGGAGTAGCTGATGTACTAGTAGACTTGGGAGGGTGGAGACACTGAAATAAGGAAAATAATCTTTTAGAAACCAAAAAGTTATGAAAAGAGAGGGTTATGATGCCATTCATGTTTTATTACTATTTACAGTTTAAAATGCACACACACATAATGTCTTCCTTCATGTCCAATAGCCATCCTCCATCCCCCAAATACACTGGGGAGTCTTATTCATCATCTTCACTGGGCTCTGCCACTTGCAGCCTCCTTTTCTTGCTCTCCCTTTCCTTCTCCAGCAACCCCTTGTGCTCCACATTGTTCTCCTTGAGGAGTTGCCTGTACTTGTCCAGCCACTGATATACAGGCTCACTCAGCTTCTCAAACCTGGCATGGTATTGGTTTCTCAGTGGAAGGTCATCCATGCAAGCCATGAGCTGGTGGAGAATGCCAGGGAGCTGAAGAAATCCCAGGTAGGCACCTGGAATGAAGAGGGGAAATGAATTATTATGGGACAAAAAATATAGTCTGCATGTTGATTAGTTGTGTTAAAATGTAGAATTATAGTTTGATGTGATTAAAGTGCTTACCTGCTTTGGTAGGGCATTCTCTCTTGTTCTTTTCCACATAGTAAGTCAGCCAAATCCTCACAAACAGGCTGATCTTGCCCATGTAACTGGACAAAGACACCCTCAGAACTTGGTTGTTGTCAGTGGGGTACTTGAGGGCTCCATAGCTGAGTGACTTGTCCATGGGAAGAGCAGTCAATGGGTTATTGGCCACATTGCATTGCCAAAGCCTCTTGGACTCAAGGTGGAATTCCTGTCCACTAGAGACATGCTGGATCATGTACTCAAGGCCCTTCAGAATGCCATTGACCAATGGGCCACATTGGTCACGTGGAATGGTGATCATGGATTTGATCTTGCCCTCTTCCACTCCCACCATGTCAAAATCTTGATTTTGGTTGATTTGAAACCACAAGAAGGCATTGACTTGGTCCTTGCTCATGAGGATGGCATTTTCTCCCTTCAAGTCCAGCTGACAGTTGGGCTTGGCTTGAGACTCCTCCATCTTGGATCCCTTAGGAGGCCAAGTCATGAAGATCTTCATTTTGGCTGGCCAGCTGACAGGAGGCATCCTGCTGCTGCTGCTGTTGCTGCTGGGATTGAGGTCCTCCTTGGGGGCTCCCTCCTCCTCCTTCTCCTGCTTTACCTTCCCTGCCTGGGAGCCAGTCCAAGCAGATTGAAGTACATCTTCTCTGGGTTGCTGCTGCCCTTGATGGCCCAGCTGCTGCTGATCACCAAGCACTGGAGTGTTCATTTCCTTCTTCACATTCATAGTGTTCAAAATGTTGAAAACAATAAAGTCTGTTCACACACAAAAGAAATTTACCAGCTGAGAATTGGTGGTAGTCAGAAATGCAACTGAAAATTCAAAAATTCTCCCCTCTCACTCTCTAGCTTGCTGTTTAGTATACTTTCTCACCCTCTCTTTTCACCCAATCAGGCAGCAGCAAATTTGCAAAAACAGTCATATCAAAACAAAGCCATGCCTATATTAGGCTGGAGCCAAAAAGGAGAGAGAGAAAGAAAGAAGAAAAAGGGGAGGCTAGAGTGAGAAGAAAGAGAGAGAGAAAAAAAATAAACTGACACAGGTATTATTATTGTTATGAAATTGCACAGCACAGCCAGTACAGCACAGCTCAGTAGCAGTTGCCTATAGCAGTTGCTGTCTTCCCCCCCTCCTTTTTGCATGCCTTGCAAATATAGTAATCCAACCCCAGCAGGCAGGCCACAGTCATGCAGGCTGGCTGGCAGTCATGCAGGCAGGCAGCCCCCTTAAGGCTACCCCCTTAAGGCAAGCAGAGCAAACAAGCAGCAAAAAGAAGAAGCAGAAGGAGGGAGGAGGAGGGTGTGTGGAATATTATTTTTCACCTAAATGAGACAGGAAGTCATAATAGCAGCAGATGGTAGATAAAATGGAGGAGAGAAAAAAATATTTTTTTTGCACAAACATAATGGAGATGAAAATAAAATGATAGGATAAGAGGAGAAAAATATAAAATAAAAATGATGCTGGATTTTTATTCTCAAACTTTTATTGTTTTGTATTGTGTTTCATTTTTATGTCATTCATGATCTTCATTATTTGTTTGCTAAAAGTACATCACATGTAATACATTTTTGGTTGGGGATTAAGGCAGATATTAGACTTATTCCACACTTTTGGCAGGGTTTCTCTTGTAGAACATCTCCCAGAGCAAATTCTTCTTTGGAATACTGGCTGAGTTTGATTGTCTTGTTCATGAGGGGAGTCTTTGCTTTGTTCTCCTTATTGTGCCAGGATTTTGTTTTTGTCTCTTCATGATTCTGATGCTTATTCTTAATGTGCCTTGTCAGGTTGCCTTTGACACTAAAGGTCTTTGAACACCACTTGCAGCTCAGATTGCTTGATAAGTTCTGATCATCACTTTTAGTATTGTCTCTGCAAGTCACATTTCCAGTTTTGTGATTGTCTAAACCCTTTTGACTGATAAATGATCTCTGGCAGGTAGAGCACTTAAACTGGGCACAAGGAGGATTGCTTCTAAAATGCTGCAGTTGTTGAAAATGATTCAAAAATACCAGATTACAAAAGTCACAAATGTAGCACTTTTGCCAAAGGTGATTTCTTTCTATATGCTGTTTGAGCAAACTTGCATGACCAAAAGTAAAAGGGCAGGGCCTGACTACTCCTCTCACAGTGATTTTGGTCCAGCAAGTCCATTGGACTCCTAAACTAGCACTAGTAGTAGTAGTTGTTGTTGTTTTCTTTTCTTCTTCATTCATTTTGGCATTGTGTTTTTATCTTCTTCTTCTTGTTGTTGTTGTTGTGACATCCTGCCACTGACTGGTGAAATCTGGAAAATAAAACAGAGAGAAATTAATAGCAGGTATGAAAAAGGGCAAAGCAGGTAGCAAACAGGAAGTCAGTAGTAGAAGGTGACTTATGGGAGAAAACCAGGGGAGACAGGAAATATGAATTACCAAGAAAGAAATGAAATATACAGGAATAAATTAATAATATTAGGATAAATAGGATTACTTAACTGGATGCTTCTCCTTCTCCTGTCAGTCTCTTGTCCTCCACTACACTCCTCCTTCTCCTCTTGCTGCCTGGATGTCCCCATTCTCTCCTCCATGGCTGCTGGGCATGCCCACCACTTGGTCAAAGTAGGTATGGTACAATACAGACAGGATTCCCTTCCCATCCTTTTCATCTTGAGGTCTTTGATAACCATAAGGGAAAGTTGCTAGGGCTGGACCAAGATGCAAGTCAACATTCTTGCTACGCTCTGAGCTGGACTCCTCCACTTGATCAGAAGGTCCAAGTCTTGGTATCTTCTTCCTCCTCTTCTTCATCATACTCAAGGGTGGACTTGGAGGTTGCCAATCAGATGCCTTGCCTCGGCGATCGGCCAAGGTGATGACAGATGGTGCTGATGAGGCTCCATCTTGTGTTTCTGCCTCCTCTTCTTCCTCTTCTTCCAAAAGCTCCTTCTCCCCTTGAGACTTGAGTTGGTATCCCGTGAAAGGGTCAAAGAATCTCTTGGCTTGATAGACAGAGAATGTTTTGTAACTATTTTGGCTGTCCTTGATGTGGAAGTTGGGTGTCTTGACCAGTCGAGGCTGATGGATGAGAACACGCGGTCGATTGTCATTCTCTTTGAGACTCTCTAGCATTTCTTTCTCAAGAATGTGATGTGCCTTATTGGAGTCCAAGATGGGCCCCAGGTAACTAAGTCCTTTAGTTTTGGTCACTTGGGTCAGCTGACTTTTGTCTGTTGCATCTTCTTTGGTAAATGAGTACGATTTTGGACCATACGCCATGAAGGTGTGAATTCGACTATGCTCTACCTTAAAGGATCCAAGGCGGCTGTCAATACGAACCACTTGCTCTAGGGGCACAGTGTCTGGTCGGTAGCGGGCAATAAAGATGGAGTCCGTGTCACTGTACAGGGCCATATATCCAGCATTCCACAAACGCTTCAAGGTTTTGACAAGTTCTGTCCTGGCTTTGGCTGTGATGAGGCATGGGTAGAGAAGACAGCCAGACTTGAAAGGACGTGCATGCTCGCTCACATCTTGAGTCACAACCAAGAGAACATGGGAAGCCAGCAGCCGATAAGACTTGATTGTTTTGGTGACATCATTCTGTAGATCAGCAAGCTCACGCGTATTGTAAACCATAACCTTGTGTTCTCTGGTGATGGTTTGCCCAAGCTTACCTGAAAAAATAATAGAAAGAAACACATTATGAGAATGCATATGACACCTTATTAGTTTCAAGTGCTGGACTTACCAATTAAAGCATTCATGATGGTTTTTGCCACTTTGCCAAGACTTGGATTGCAGTCGAGATCGTCAGGTTTGATGTCCATTCCAGATTCTTGGCTCAGTCGCTCAGCCAACTTGTTGCGAATCTCTTGCCGTCTGAGCTCCTTGTCCTCTTCTTCTAGCAATGGATCATCCATGGACTCTTGGTCAAGGCATAGGTCACTTTCGCTGACCGTGTTTGCAACCTTGACCTTACCAAGCACATGAAAGAATGTGTCAAACACATCGGTTCTGTAGCTTGGAAAGAAGTAGATGCTCTCAATGCTCAAAATAGTGTAACTTTGCTGGGTTAGAGCATAGTCCAGTTCAAGCAGAGTCCAGGTACCCTCCAGTGCACGTTCCTCCTCAGAATGGGTGCAAGGCTCCCTGTTATTGAGATGGTGTCGTTCTGCTGCACATGTACGGCACACAGCCGGAACAGAGCTCTCCATGTTGGTTCCAGGCCGGACCACCTTAGGTCGCAGAATGGGAAAGCGTTCATGGGGGTTTGGAAGAATATGCACTCTGGCCACACCAGGTACTTTACCCCAGCGAGAGGGTGGGCAGTGTTGATGGCATGCTTCTCCCAAGCACTCGGCAGTACAGGGTTTGCGACAAGCTGTGTCTCCCATGAGTCTGATCCCAGTCCCCACTGGAAATCTTATCCGATCTTCTTCTGTATCTGGAAACCCTTGCCCTGGTGGTAGGCAGAGTGATGGGTAATAGCTAGTGAAATCGATCGAGAGGCCCAAGGCCAGTTCCTTTGCTTCTTCCGGTGACAGGTTGTAGAGCAGTTGAAAGACTTTAGCCATTTTATCCGCATTGTAATAAGCCGAAAACACCTCGCATATGCCCCCTCGGTACGCTGAACGAATGTCCACATTCCGGGGAACAGGAGTCTTTCTGTTCTTGTAGTAATCCTTGATGTTCTGCTCCATGGTTGGGTTCCTCTTTCGCTCTTGAAGAAAAGCACATTCCCAGACTGCCTCAATTTGATCCACCAAGGGGGATTGTCTGAGCAGGCGTTCACGTTCCATGGTCCGTTGGTAGCTCTCCCGGTAACTCCAGCCCAAGTGATTGGGTCTATCCCAAATATGGGAATGACATGTCACGCAGCCATGAAATAGGCAGCCATACATCTCTATCACTTTACGCTCATTTGCAATGTACCCATCTACGTGGAATGTGCGCCCTTCCACAGTGATGCTCCGCTGGCCTGAAGTAAGAATGCACTCTAGAGACTCTTCAAGCTCTGGTTGGCTTTGCAAGAGATGTGCAAAGAAGTCTCGCTCCACAGAACTACTGCGGTCAATCTGTTCAGACTCCATTTTGATAATGGGCATATTTTGCACAAGAGCTGCCACATATTTGGAGTGGAGTCTTCCGGCATAGTTTGACAACGTGATGCAGCCTTGTGAGAATGGTGCTTCAAAGGTCGGATAAATGTTCCTGAGAGTATCATACTGTTCACCTCCAAGTCCCTTTAATGGTTGCACTGATGATTGAATTTTGTCAGGTTTCATGATTTTGGCAATGTGCTGCTCAATTTCCGCGCATTTCTTGTTGAACTTGAAGATGAGCTCATAGAGTGACTCAGTGTCCCCAACTTGGTATTTCACCAATTCCTCAATGAGACTCCATGGCTGGTTTTGGCGTGACTCATGCCATTCTTTGAGCTCCTTTTGCTTCTGAGAGCTCATCTTTGCCAAGTCATACCGTTCGAGGCTGGGAGGTCCATTTGGATTGGAGAGTGCATGATGCCTTGGGTGATTGAGACTGAACGGGAAACATCCTTTGGAAAGTTTGCAGTTGAATGTTTTCAGAGACTTTTCCAAAGACATATTTGTGAAGAGATAAGAGTCGGCAAAGTTCATGTTGAGCTGTGGCACACTGACTCGAAGCAACTTCAGACCTGAGCAGGTAAACTCATATTGGATTCCTTTTTCAGCCAAGGTGTTGGCAAGAAAGAGATGATCAAACCCACTCCCGTTATGGGAGACACAGAGAGCCTCATTGAAGTTTTGTGCCAAGTAATCCAAGAAGGTGTGAATCACACTCTTGTGTTTTTTCTTGTACTCCTGATGCCACTTGAGACCAATCTCTACTGCCTTGTACACGTGATTGTACCAATGAATATAGCTAGGTTCATCTTTTGGACCCTTTGCCCATTTCATACTATCAGGTCCTCCGTACAGATCAGGCATGCACAACACTTTGAGCACATGGGATTCAAGTTCTTTAGCTTCTACTTCAGCATGTGGGGTACTTTCTTTGTCGGAACTTGGGCGGGCCTCACCATCAAAATCAGCATCAAAGGCACCATCCAACTGCGCCAAAAGGTTTGTGACGTGGCGAGATTTTGCAGAAAGAGAAGCAGAGCTGCTAGAGCTAGATGACGACGATGACGACGACAATCGTCGAGCCCGCTTTGCCCTGGGCTTGAGTACAACATCCTCCTCCTCCTCCTCTTCCTCCTCCTGGTCAGCATGCTCAGTCTTCTCTGCCAATTCTTCTTGCTCCTCCTCCTCCTCATCATCATCATGTGCTTGATCATCTAGAAACTCTGCCACGGCAGCATAGCGCCGTTTCCGCCGAGCCTGGCGCCTTTGCAACTGTTCTCTGCCTTCTGCGGACTCCAAGTAATGCTGAATCTGCTCTTCTTCCTCCTGTACCTGCTGCTCGGATTCTTGCTCTCGTGCCATGCTCATTCCTTGAAGATGCTGTTCTGTCCTTGCGTTATCACTCTGTTCAAGAGCTTCTAGCAAGAAGGACAATCGACCCCTTTCTGGGAGGCGACTAACCACATCCCCGGGTTCCTCCTCTTCTTCCTCTGCCTCATGCTCTGCCCTGTTCCCATGTCCTTCATCCAAGCCCTGCTGGCGTCCTCCAGATGGGTCTGCTGCTTCACCTACTCCCTGGAGGAGCTCTTGCGGAAGACCGGGCACTGCCATTTTAGGGAGGACCAAGTTTTGACTTTTATGCTTCCATTGATCATAAAAGAGATCGTTTCTGGCATCAGACTGGTGGTTGCTGCCCAATGTCAGCTGTTGTTGAAGCCTTTGGGTTTCTTCTTGTTTTAAGATTGCCTCATCTTCCTCCGTCAATCCGACAAACTGATTCCCTTGAAACTGTGGAATGGTAGCGATGGTTTGGCCATTGGAATCCAGTTGTTTGTAAAGAGCTGGATTCAAGTGCAGTGCTCTCTTTGCAAGGAATTGACCCTGTTTTTCTTCGTGGTGAGCTACCGATTGTTCCATCTTGGATTCCTCTTGGGGAAGTAGGAGTTTGGAGGTAAAATTATCCTCTGCGGCTATAATGTGACTTTGACGACCTCCTCTGCGAGTGTATTCATTCTGCTTGTGAGCGGGAAACTCTGAAAAGACAACGGTTTTGGTCTTTGTATAGTCTCCAGGGACGGTATTGTATGTGAGACCAAGCATGAAGGGTACCAGCTGACCCGTTTCATCGACAAACGTCTCCAAATCCCATGCTATAATGGTGGCAGGGAGTTGAGATGTGCTCTTCTGTGCCTTGACATAGCACTGATGGGCCTGTTTAAAGTCACTCTGGGAAGGTATCCCTGTAAAGTTGGGTTCATAGGATCCATCAATGACAATTTCTTTGCACTGATAACACCAACGTTCATAGGTACAATCCATGTGGACATCAATGGTCTTATCCTTTTGATAGATTCCCCAATTTACAGGCAGAGGCTTATAGCACTTACGACAAGTCCTGTAGGGTTCTTTTTTACAGGACACTTGGTGCTCCAAAAGGCAGGTGTCATTAGCACAAGAGATCAAACATTGCTCACACTGCACAAGCTCTTCGGCTGCACTGGCTCGGCAAATGGTATTGGCTTGGTGGGGCAATAGCTGTGCCATATCCTCTGAGGATAGTTGTATTCTACAGCAGGCCTTACACACCGTATAGTTTTGCAGTTGGCTTGCTTGTGCAGCAGTATTATTGTCTTCTTCTTCTTCTTCTTCCTCTTCCACACCTCTTTCATTTTCTTGTGCTTCTTGAACACCACCAAAAGCCCCTGCACGGGTGTGTTGCTGTTTCATGCACCTCATGATGAGGTCACATTGATGGGGCTTCCCAAACATGCGCGGTGTCCCACACAGTGGACAATATGCCCTGTCAACACCTTTGAGAAAGGTAGGCAGATGGGTGATCCCGTGGTAGTGGTGCTCTTGCTCTTCAATAGACCATTTTATGGATGCATTGGATGGAGGAGACCCCTTGGTAGAGCAGGGAGTCATACCGTCTTCCTGTAGCTGCTGTGCATGTTGCTGAGTGTCCTGGCTTTGTTGAAAAGCAACAACTCTCAGAAGAACCACTTGATTCAGGGTGATGTCAAACTTTTCGGGGAAACGGTATATGCAAGAATACTGCTTGCCTTCATCCAATATGGTAATCTGGAAAGAAAAGACATGGAAAATGGTGAGGAAAAATGGCCATGTTTGAGCATGTTTAGTAATCATTACCTGAACATTAAATTGTTGACTCAAATGTTGAATGAGCTCTGGGCAGACTTTAGGGAATTTTTGCTTGAGACTTGGCAAATCAAGTCCTTTCTCGGCAAAATAGTTGTTCATCATAGCAGCAGGTTCTTTTTCCTCCAGGATACAATGCAGTTGCTGCTGACATGCCTTGACATCTTTCTTCAAGGACAGCCTTTGGGGCAGATATTTGAGAGCATGGTAGACTCTGCACTTGTAAAATGCTTCATAGAAGCAGTCTTGAGTGCTCTGCACATACAGGATACAGTTCTGAGGGCTCTCTCTGCACACACGTTTTCTGTAGAGTAGGCAGGGCAGGACAATGGGTCTATGCCGCCTTGGCTTGAGTCCTTTTCGAAGTCTAACAGATCCTTGAGGTCTCTTGTTTCTGCGCTTTACTGTGCCAGCCAGAGAACAGGATGAAGTTGCTGCAGCTGTGGCAGCAGAAGTAGAAGTAGAAGGCTCTTCTGGTGTGCCAAAGAGCCCATTGCCATCCAAATCTGGGGGTGGTGGAGGTGGTGGAACCAGGTGAATATTGATGTTAAAGTTGGTGAGGTCGCTTTCACTAATGCTTCCGCTCGTTATAAATCTCTGGAGAAAAGCCAGCAGCTCTCCAATGAGTACATCAGGTTCAAAGGATCCATCTAGGGGGACAATGCCAGAGTCCAAGGGTCTCTGAGAGCCAGAAGCTCCGCCTCCACTGGTGTTGCTCAGGGTCAGCTGAAATAGAATAAATACATATATTATAAACAATCCATCACGGGAACCTAGTAAAAGTTGTTGTTTTAAAAAAAGAATTAGTAGTTTACCTGTACAAAAAAGCCAGGGTATCCATCCATGGCCCATGAGAGCAATCTTCTGAGGAAACGAGTGAGCAAACTGTAGAGAGTACCCACAGTCAGAATAGAGTCCCTTTCTGCACTTGGCATCACTTGCATGTCATAGCTTCTATTTTGCAACCTGGGATCTTCTGCCCATACAGTTCTTTGTCTTTGTCTCACAATGAGTGATGGTAAATTGGACCAGTTTTGACTGGATGCAAACACTTGCAAATAATATGAAAGGTCCTTTGAAAGGAGAGATAGATCATTCACTGGTGTGCCTTGAACTCCCATGGATCTTGCAGTGGGCAGTGGGGGAGGTTGGTGTCTGAGACCACTTCGCCTTCTCCTTACTGGAGTAGTCTTCTTCTTTTTCTTCTTCTTTCCTTTATCCCTGAGCAATCTGCTTTGCCAAGTGGATGGCCCTGTACGTGATAGAATCAATCTATTCAATCCATTAACTTCTTCTGCTGAGAGACTTGATAGGCTCTCTAGTTGGTTCTTCTTCTTCTTCTTCCTTTTCTTCTTCTTTTTCTTTTTCACTTTGCTCACATGTCTCACTGTTGAAGTTCCTTGTAAACCACTTGGTCCAGGTTGTGGATTTTCATAAGGGTCCTCCACTGCATCATGTGCTGGACTCTCTCTTGTCCTTTTCTTCTTCTTTTGAAGAAGTTTCTTATGAATGGGCCCCATGATTATAAAACTGTTGTCTCACTCTATGGCTATTCCCTCCATCTGTTATACTGTTAATAATAGCAGCAGTCCTCCTGTTTATTTATTTTTGCCAAGCCAAAATTAGGGGGGTTAGAAAATGAATAGGACACATTTCTATGGGTCAGCTGCTATATATAATGGAGCTATTTAGCAAACTCAGGTTTGATCATATTTTTATTCTATTAAAAACTGCAAAAATTATAGTGCATGATTAAGAATGGTTAGAAAAAAATTGGTGTTTGTTTAATGTCTTTATTATTAGTTAGCTATAATTCTCTCTCCCCTAGTTACTCTTGCTTCTTTCTCTCATACTCTCTCTCTCACACACACACACTTCCTGTCTGCATTAACACCCACCAACTGGCAGGCAGGCAGGCAGGCAGGTATGATTACATAAGAGTCATGGAAGAGTATAGCAGGAGAGGAAAAGAGGGGGAAATATAATATGGAAAAGAAGAGTGAGAAAGAGTAAGAGGCAGGACACAATGGGAAATTAAATATAATAGTTTTATGAAATGCAACAATAATATGAATGTGTCTGCTATAAATAACTATTGGACAACAAATATATGTTTTATTTAAACCATTTATTTACATCATTAAATAGGTCATGCACACTCTCATTCATACATAATAATCATGAAAATAAACAAAAATAGGCACAAAATGATTTTTTTAAGATAAGAAATGAACAGTTCAATTACAGATCCAGCTGATACCAGGGTGCCTTCTTTGATGGACCTGGTGTAGAAGACTTTGTGAACTTGCCCACTTTCTTAATTTTAGGTCCACCAGCACCCAAAGATGGTTTACCTAGCAAAGCTTGCTCTGCACTTCTTTTTCCCAGGGGCACATTTGTATCTGGTTTATTAATTCTTTTCTTGGCAGATGGATTAGTGACATTGGGAATGTTGGCTTTGACCCCCTGAGTTGTAGCCAAACTGTCAAAATGAGGATTTGCCACAAGTCCATCCAGGGCACTGCTGGTGATGAGCTTTTCTTTCTCTTTGGCCTCCTTTTTGACCAATGGATTCTTAGGCTTGACCAGAGCAGCAGGTTGTGGGGTCTTCATTCCGCTCTGTTTGGTGGAATGAAAACAAGAACGGATTCGGGGAGTTGCAAATTCGTGCAGCACTCGCAATACTTTCCCCTCTCCAGGTAGAGCGGTGCTTTGAGTAGTCATGGAATGGACCAGTTGATCCCAGTGGACACCATCCACGCGCCGATCCTGAACAAACACACCTCGGTCAGGGGGGTCACCAAACCGCAAGAGATGGGGATCCATGGAGTAGTTTACAAAGTTTTTAATGCAACGACCCTGAAAATTAAGGCGCTGGGTGGACCTTGCATCTTGAGTAGGCGCTTTAGATGGATGCATACTTTGCGCCACATTCAGTCCTGACCCGGGATTAATGCCCGTAGTCACCTTGTGTTTAAATCCATGGGCATAGGGTGAAAACCGATCCATCTTGTCTTCTTGTTCTTCTTCCTCACTGGTGAATGACGTGTAGGAAGGTGTATTATGCCTTCTTGGATAGGACGGTTTATTGGACTGCGGATGGATGCTGTGGATAATACTACTACGACTTCTACTTGTACTTGCAAGATGTAGACCACTAGGACTGCTGGTAGTCAATTCTTGATGTCTCTGTTCTTGAGGATTGTAATAATAGCTGCTATGCTGATATTGCCGTCCTCGGGGCAAATGATGTTCTCGGATATTTCGTTCCGGAATGCGACCTTTCTCTGAATCAGATGAAGTACGCTTGATTGAATTTTTACTCTGCCGATGTTGAGCTTGTCTGGCGGATCTGAAGAAGGATGTTCGGTCAAACACGATATTTTGCTCCTGCAGTGACACGTGCCGTGGTCTCGCCATAGAGCATTATTATTTACCGTAACTGCTTAGTTAGTAGTACGCTTGATCGTCGTCACTTGACATATGGTCAAACAGGTTATGGCTCTTTGATGAAGAAGTCCCTGCAGGTTGTTGTTGTAGTTCCTCTGCTGATGCACTGTTGGTGGCGGAAGTCTGATTAAAGTTCCTGTGCTTCTTGGAGGGGAGGACGTGCTTTTCCTCTTGTTGGTCACGACAGTTTTCAGCTTGTGTCACAAGATCTGTGCCAATGTCACCCTCGTTTGGTTGCCCAATGGACTCGTCCACGGAATCACAAGGGTCACCGCCGTCAGAAAACAATGGGAGAACAACAAGTCTCAAAATGGATGCGATGGGCAGCAAGTGGGATAGGATTTGCGGCACTTTTGCCTTTCTGAGGAGCTCCTGGGACTCGTGAACAATCTTTCTGAGGGGCTCCTTAAACCGACAAAGCTTTGACTTGTGCTTTCTCTGATGCAAGGGGATCTTGCCCAAAACCACGGCAACAATGACTCGCACGAGTACCCGGAGTTGAAGGAGGTTGGATGTTTGTAGGCGTTGTTGAATGAGTGTCCTGTTATTGGTTTCTTCTGGTTTAAATCTGCCAAGGTAGTTTTTATGTGTCACCAGGGTCTTACGGGTGAGCATGATGAATCGTGTGATTCATGATACAATTGGACTGAATGTGTGCTATGCAAACTCTGCTTATATGAATAATCTTGAGGAATAATGTCGACAATCTGGCAAAGACTGAATGACTGCCAAGCCAGCCTGC
>LR140165.1:0-18972 GCA_900659605.1 Tisbe holothuriae | reverse complement strand
GTACTGTATATAGATACGTAAACATAAACAATGCATTTTATCCATTTTCTGCCGAATTATACTTTTATCGTATTTACTTTCCCTGCTGTATTTTCATGCACAGTCACATATTTTTGTGATTGTCTACCGTGACTCTTCATAATTTCAGCAAAACTGCAAACAAAGCAAAACTATCGCACTCTCATTTCTGCAGAACCAAGTCAAGGAGACTCTTACGATTCAGTTTTCAATTGTACTTTTGTTGTAAGTCACATGATATATTCCTACAAACATACATTCACATATACATGGTTATGTGGTTATTTCATCGTCTTAACATATATGCAGTATGATGGTTCGAAGGAAGGCTCCCTTAGGCGATGGGAATGTAATATCACAAAGGAATACGTATAGGACCAGGAAAACTGAATTTTGTCATATCTTCCTCTTCCTCTTTGAACTTATATTGTGTACCCCATGTGTGCAAATGTAGTTTAGGCTGCAACCGTGTACACAATGAATTGTGCATTAGGGCGAAGGTATTGCAATGACCTTATGATATTAGATCTTTTGTAACGTAAAGAAATACTATTTGTGGTTACAATGAATTCATACATATTCGTACGTCTCAAGGTGGTGGCTCTGTCAAATAAAGTAGATTTAAACTTCCACGTACTTTTATATTTGAGCCTTTGTTTTCCTAGTCAACAGCATGTCAGCCAAGGAGGTTTTAGAACGAAGAGTTGCTCAAGATGAGAGAACGCTTTGAAATGGGAACGAGCGAGGCAGACAATTTTATTGCGGATAAAAATGGACGCTATTCAAGTAGCTAAAATGAATAAAATCTTGCTTGCCTAAAAGATAAAGAATGTTGAGCAACCATGAGCAGAGATACTCAGCACATCGATGTTCGAAATGCATGTTTATTTATTGTATATCCACTGTTTTATTGGGCGTAATGAATGATATTTAAACTCTAAATGTGTTACAAGGAAAAATGCACCAATTCGTACGTTATTTTGATTCGCCGTATGACGCTGAACATGAAGGGGAGTTCAATTTTTCGAACTCTATTTTTGAACTCTTTAAAAACTTTTCTGATTCAATCTCTGAATATAATACTCGTATATATTGAGTAGTAATCTGATTGATAGGAGAGTAGCAAAATCCTTTAGGAGATCTTGAAATCCAAGATACGCGAATGCATTTATTTCACTTCTTGTGTAACATCGACAGGGTCAACAAATGCCAAGAAGTCAATTTGTGCATTTTATGGCATCCCTTAACTGCATGTTCGAAATTGGACTGCAGGGATAATAAAACTAGAGTCCATAAAAAGCACGAGATTTATGTGCATAAACACAGTGCATGCAAATGATAGAAAACTACTTCCACTAACAAGATTTCCGAACAAAAGATACAATAGGGCCAAGATTAGACATTAGAATGGACGACAAAAGCTTGCTTTCTGTCCGAAATGTGTCCCTTGCTTTCTTGCCTCCAATAAGTGTCTAGAGCTAACAAGATGAGGATTTAGAGGTCGGCTAAAATGACAACAAAAGAGACAAAATGGGCCAAGTTTCATTCTCTATCCCAAACGTACTAGTACTGTGCGTAAAACGTGCAAAATGTGCAGAAAACTGAATAAATCAAATTGTCTCCCAAGGGCCATGCAATTATTCAAGCTTAAATAAATAATAGAGTGCGAAGAAGCCGCACAAAAGAAGCCAAGTCAGTGAATTCCTTCTACATTTTTTGCCGCAAAATCTTTAGTAACTGGGCGGGTGCTTGACAAAATGAACCCGCTTTAGCAGCACTGCTCTTTTTTGCACTTGAGAAGAGAGAAATCTCGCCTTGTAAATTGTAGTTGATGCACTTGTAAAGGTTTCCCTGCTTTTGTCTTGTCCCTCCAAACAAAACCTTCCTGACATCTAATAATAGGCATACTTTATTCTTCGGAGGGACATTTCAGACCTTTGCTCTCTCCACACTCCATAAAACCACAATGGTCTGAAAAAGAGAACGAATGTGCGAGTGGGTGACACACACAATGGCAAGGAAAAAGCTTGAATAGAACCTCGACTTGTAATTTTATTTATTTGCCACCTTAATCTTGGTCTTGAAATGGGAAAAGTGGAGAAAAGAAAGGGAGGGGAAAAGTCCATTAATTCCGGTGACCATTCATTTCAATGTCCAGACCATATAATTCGATAATTTTATGCACTTAAAACGTTATAAAAATGGTCATAATTTTATTTGTGTCGAATGCAAAACAATTATGCTTGTTGATTTGTTTAGTTTACGAGAGTAAAATGATGCATTACAACTACCTTGTATGGTGTTCAATCAAGCAAGACAATCCCCACAACACTCTCTAATCCCAATGTGGCCTTGTGCTCTTCCCATACCAGAAGAAACTGTCTCCAAATAAACCCATGTTGTACAAGAAGAAGAAGACGACGTGTATCGGGATTTCCAAGAGAGCGAAACAAATTGAGGAAATGTTTTTGCCTGGAAGAGAAAGAAAGAAAGAACTTTTCTTCCCCTTCTCGTCTTACGCAGAAAAAGGGAAATATAGATAAAGTGTAAAGGATGAGCAGAGAAGCAGCAACACTTAATCTAGTGGAAAGTTGTTCTTACTCACTTCGATCTCCCCTGAGAGTCATGGTGTCGGAAAACACATTTTGTAAGATCACATGTGAAATAAAATGACTTTGATTTTAATCGCGATTAATGACCTTTAAATAAACGCTGCAAGAATTCTTTGGAGGGTCACTTTCCCCCCGATATAAATGGAGTTAGAAGCGACAACGTGGCTCCGTCTGCAGCAGTCGCCTCTTTATCGGATAAACGAGATGTGGGATGTTAAAAAGGGTGAGAAGAAGCCTTTTTTGCCAGACATGGAGAGAGAGAGAGTCGCATGGGCGGTCAAGAAGCGCAATGCCGCACACTGCATTAACACGTACCATAAAAACGAATAGCCTGTAACCAATAAAAGTGCCATATTAACACGGTCTTATAAACATCGCACTTTAATAACGACCTTATTAAACATTTACAACTCAACTTCCAGATCAGCAAAGAGTGGACGTTCGGCAGTCAGCTGTGCGAGATGTGGACCATGTCTGATGTGCTCTGCTGCACGGCATCCATTCTGCATCTACTCGCCATTGCAGTCGATAGGTAAGCTACACTAAATGAACGATTCGGATATATCTCTGTAACTTGTCTATGGATGGTATTACACAACTACGTAAATTAAGACTAATTGATGTCTGTGTTTAGATACTGGGCGGTGACTCAGGTCCACTACATCCACTCGCGCAATATGCGCACTGTCGGCGGCATGATCTTGCTCATCTGGCTGACCTCGGTCATCGTGTCGCTGGCGCCGCTATTCGGGTGGAAGGACGAGAACTTTGAGACGAGGGTCAACGTGGATAAGACTTGCATGGTAAGACAACATCAGCATTAAATAACGGATTTAGTAATCGTTCGTTTTGCTCTTTTCAGGTTAGTCAAGATGTCGCCTACCAAGTATTTGCCACCATGGCAACGTTCTACGTCCCACTTGTGGTCATTTTATTACTCTACTGGAGAATATTTCTTACGGCCAGGTAAGATACATGAGCATAAACCCATCCAGCAAACACAAACATATATCATATATTTAGGACTCGACTTCGCAACCGGCTTGCCCAGAAAGCCAAGGTCCCGCAATCTGCGGCAGCCAACGCAGCCGCTGCGGCCGCCGGCGCTGTCCTCAACAACATCCCCAAGGCGCCGTCCTCTGGCGGCGGCGGCCCGGCCGCGGATCAATCGTCCGCCTCCAGCCCCCAGGAGCCCAAGGCAGAGACCGAGACGAAGCTGCTGCGCGGCAACAAGCCCAAGACGGTGGTGCTGAGCGACGACGTCGAGATGCTGGAGCGCTTCGCCAAGCGGAAGGAGAGCAATGAGGAGCAGAGTGAGGAGGAGACGCCGTTCTGCAAGAAGAGGAATGGCGAGGTCAATAATGGAAGCGAGAATAAGGCGGAGAGGGAGGAGCTTCTGTGCAATGGCAACAACAATAGCAGGAAGCAGAGCGGCAATGGCGTCGTCTTGGACGGCACTGCTAATGGGCACAAGCACGTGCATCACGTCTGTAGCAAGGCCAGCGTTAGTCAAGTAGGATTATTATTATTGTTGCATTTAAGGCCATGTGTAACTAACGCTTAAATTAAAATAGGGTTGCCAGACAGAGAGTCGGCTACGCCGCCTCGTTCAACTACCCAGCACCGGCACCGCCGGCTCTGAAGATGACCCTGAGGCCGGTGAATACCACAGCGGTGAGGGCAGCCCAACCGGCGGAGTCGGCGGACTCATCCGCAAGAAAACCTTCTCCATCCGCCGGGCGCGCGTGCTGCGCCAGACCAGCAGCAGGAAGGACAAGAAACATGTCAGCCTGGTAAGAAAAACGCTAGTAAGTATATCTACTTATCGCACTCGGGGGAACTGGGCACTATCTCTATCTAGCAATTGTCATATTAACACGCTCCATTTTCCAGGAGGCGAAACGTGAACGCAAGGCGGCCAAGACGCTTGCCATCGTGACGGGCGCGTTCATCGCGTGCTGGCTGCCCTTCTTCATCCTCGCCCTGCTCATGCCCATCTTCAGCAACGTGGAGTGGTCCCATCACCTCGTCTCATTCTTCCTCTGGCTCGGATACTTCAACTCCACCCTGAACCCCATCATCTACACCGTGTTCAGCCCCGAGTTCAGGCAGGCATTCCAGAGGATTCTCTTCGGGAAGTCGGCGTCGAGTCAGAACCACCGGCCGAGGCACTTGCAGTGAAAATAAACAATAATCAAAAAGGATGATCTCTCAGTTTTCAATTAGGACGTTGTTGTGGTGTGCCCTACTCCTACTCCCGGGTGAATTGATTTAGTGAAAACATGCTACGCTTGTTATACCAATATGACATCTACTACCTACAATAATAATAATTCTATTCGTCTCGTATTTCACCGTCAAAGGAGGTCAATATCATTGTGTTGAAGTTTCACCATTGAATGGAGATATCTGTAACCTGTTACAAATCGAGCCGAATGAGCGAGAATAGGAAAAGAAGAAAGAAAAAGCACCTTGTTAAGTGTCATATACTATGTATATTAAAATATGGAATAAAACGCGATAGCTATAATTTAATGGACATCTCTCAAGCGTTGCAGTAGGTCACTTGCTCGCTCTGGCTGCTGTAGTAGGCCCGCTCCGGGAGAAGCATTGGACTGTTCACGCTCGGGTTGTCAGAATCTATGCAAATAGGATCTCCATGCTCATCAGCTGCTGTCCTCATATTGGATAGCTCAGTCGCCTCCTTGCTTCTAAAAAGGATTGTTACACTTACTTTTAGAACAAGTCCGTCCTATATTAACTTACCTCGGCCTTTTTGTCCTACATACAAGTGCGACAACAACTCCAGTGAGGGCATTAGACAGCACAAGAATCAACCCCGCCCCGAACCAGAACCAGTTGCTTGTATCTTCTTCTCCTTCAGATGCTCTATGAGCTGCAGCCGGGCTTAAGCGTTGAACGGGTGGTGGAACCGTGGATGTCGAATTGTCAATCTCTGAAGAGGAGCGACTGTCCTCGTATTCTTCAAAGTAGATGTCATCAAGGTGGTGCAGTTGGTAGACGTTGACGGGGATTTCGAAAGTAGAAGTTGTTGTGGTGGTGGTCGTCGTTGTGGTTGTAGTTGTAGTGGTTGTAGTTGTTGTGGTTGTTGTGGTTGTTGTTGTGGTTGTTGTGGTTGTTGTGGTTGTATGTTGTTGATACCTCGGTATGTAGGAACGCCTTCCCATCCAATATGTCCTTTTCGTGGTGGTTGTGGTTGGCCGTCTGGTTGTTGTAGTTCTCGGATTTACCTGTATACAATATCTTTGTATTCT
Organism: Tisbe holothuriae; assembly: GCA_900659605.1. Taxonomy (NCBI): domain Eukaryota; kingdom Metazoa; phylum Arthropoda; class Copepoda; order Harpacticoida; family Tisbidae; genus Tisbe; species Tisbe holothuriae. The sequence continues at coordinate 13,067 of LR140165.1, read as the reverse complement.
AACAATTCCTTTTTATAAATAGGTTGTTCTTACCGTCAAGTAAACTGAGCTTGTCCTCCTCGGCCCGCTTCTGAAATCCCCCCACACGTACTGCTCCATCATGCACGACCATCTGCCACTGTCACCCAGGTCAACCCTCCTGACGGAGACGGCGCACTCGTGACCTTCATAGTTCCCTGTGAAATCCACGGAATGGGTCAACCCCCTATAATAAGGCAGAGCAATAGTAGATTATATTTTTGAATGTGTTACTTTTCTTCATACCAGTGGCAGTGTTGCTTCTTAACCGCTCCATGAGCCCGTTTCCATTCAAAATTGCAAGTCTGCCCCTGAGGTGACGTCCAGCTACAACGCTCGAAATAAGAGTTGGACGCGCATTTGAGGGTCACCGTGTCGCCTTCAGTGGCTACTCGCGGCCTAGTGAATTAAATATGAGATTCATGAATGCTATTTAGGAAGTTTAATTTGCTGCATACCATGCGTATGTAGATCGGATATCAAAGGAGAGAACTGAGGGTGTAGAGATGGATAGCAGGAAAACTGCGAGAAGAAGGTTCTGCCTCTTGTCAAACCCCATGATGAACTGGTACTACATACGTCTATCCAACTGGTTTTAAAAACAAATCCGGGTATAATCCTTATCAAATTCTTTAATGTATTCTACACATCTAAAATCATATTAGCAGTTTTTGTACATGTTTTCGTTTGCCAAAGCTTTTCTTCTTCTTCGGCCTCTTTGACTCTTCACGCTATCTCCACTTCCTGTCCGTCAAATGACACGCACTGCTGGAGCACAATCCCGCCGCCTGAACCCCCAATCCCGGACACGCGAGGCATCCTAGTCGCATCGGCAGCGCTCAGCCCAAGATCCTGGTCTTCGAGGAGGGTCCGGCGGACAATGCTTGAATCGTCCTCCCGGCTGGAACTCAACTCTTCAAAGTCATAGTCAAGCTTCCTAAAATGAGTCAGAGGTTTAATAATGGACAAAACAAATGCGTTTTAGACCAACCTTTGTGATCGTTTGTAGATGATTACAACAACTATCGTGGTGATTACCACGACCATGAGAGCAAGAAATCCAGCGGCAGCCCAGAGCCGGTGATCCAGAGTCCGGAGTGTGGCGAACAGATCAGGGGCATCCTTTGGGGTGTCGTCAAAGGGAAGAGAAGACTTGGCTTGAATACCAGCAGTCACCGTGCTGAAATGTACAACAGTGGGAGTAGTGGTTGTTGTTGTTGGTACACTTCTTGTCGTCGTTGTTGTTATTGTAGTAGTAGTAGTTGTTGTTATTGTAGTAGTAGTTGTTGTTGTGGTGGTTGTGGTTGTTGTTGTAGTTGTTGAATATGTGGGCATGTGAATGGGCGTCAAGTTGGTCGACACTTCAGGAAGCAAGTCAGAAAAGTCTTCATAGTCTTCAGTTATCTCTTGGAGTGGAACATTTGTATGGTCAGAGCTGGTTGTTGAAGTTGCAGTTGTTGTAGAAACGGACTCCACAGGAACTACTACAGAAGCTGGCGGGGATGCTGCAGGGCTCGTTACAAACGTAGTCGATTCGTTATTTACTGGAGTAGTTGTCGTCATTGTCGATGTTGTACTAGTGGTAGTGGTAGTTGTAGTGGTAGTTGTAGTAGTAGTTGTAGTGGTAGTTGTTGTCGTTGTAGTAGTGGTCGTAGTTGTTGTCGGCTTTTCCACCTATAATCAGTCTTCCGTCAGAACATTGACCCCTTTCTAACCTGTTTTCATTCACCTTGAGGCTGACCGTCGTGCTCTTGGAGACGCCGCTCACAAAGTCGCCCCACTTGTACTCCTCCATGACGCACGTCCAGTCGCCGGCATCGGACGCCTCCACGTCGGACAAGGTCACGCTGCACTCGTGCTGCTCGTACGTACCGGTGAAGGTCATGCGAGTCATCATGGACCTATAACGGCCAATTAGTATAATATGTCAATGACAGGTATGCCATACGTACTTGATGCACATTCTCCTCTTGACCGCATCGTGACTCCGCTTCCATTCGTAGGCGCAGAACTTCTCGTTGTTGCGCGTCCAGTCGCAGAACTCATAGTAGTGGTCGGAGGTGCAGCTGAGGGTGACGGTGCTTCCCAATGGGACTGGGGCCAGTGGACTGAACATAAAGTTGTTTTCAAATTAACTTCGGGCCATTGTAACTTCAACTCATCATTACCTCGATGATGAGACGATTTCAAACGCTATTCCAGAAGGCAACCACAGAGAGATGCAACACAACAAAATTAAAAGCATGGTGATTTTCATAAATAATGATTCACAAAGAGGATCCGAGAGAAAATACAAATAATATCAATTTAAAGCCAGTACTGATAGGAAAAGCACTCCCACTCTAGAACTATTGAACAGGATGTTCTTCTTTAAATGCTCGATATTCTTCGAACAAAGAACGTCTTCCGTTATCCTTCACACAGAAAAATTAAAACAAAAACTACTGCGGTATTTGATACATTTTACAATTTGCTAGGAAAGTTATATTCGTAAGGCTTCAAGGCATAATAATATTATAACAAATATGGACAATTTAAATTCCGTCACGTCTTCTTCAATATTGCCGCTAGTCTAAATCCTCCGTCTCCATCTTGGTGGGAGGCGCCGACGACGGCGGCGCCGGGCGACTGGGGCCGCTGACTGCTTGCTGACCCTGCGGGGGCATCATCCCGCCCAGCAGGCTGGCGAGCGGGTTCATGGGCGGCGCCGCTGGCCTCCGCTGCTGCCCGCCGTCCTCTTCATCGTCGTCGTCGTCATTGAGCGCGCTGAAGAAGTTCTCGAATAGGCCGGCGAACATTCCTCCTGGCCTGGGACGGGCGCGAGGGGGGACGCCAAAGTGCGCCTCGCCAATCTTGTCCAGGTAGCCGAGTAGGGAAGGGTCCCTAGAAGGAAATTTCCAGTATTTTCCGACCCATAACACGTTTCGAAATCGATGCCTTACCTCGTGAACGTGCCCTTGTACTTCTCCACGAGCACTGAGAACGCCTGCAGACTCTGCTTCGTCTCGATGGCGACCAGCAGCAGCCAGACAAAGTTGAGCAACGGCTTCTGATACGGAGGAACGCCCCTGAAAAACAAAGCTTGTTATATCCATCTACAAGGCCAGAATCTCATTCTCTAATATTACTTCTTTATCGACGGGTGCTTCTCCGTGTACGCCTGCAGCGCCCTCGCCGCCACAATGTGCTTCCTGAGCACGACGAGCTGCAGCACGGTGCTCGCGATGAACAAATCCACCTCAAGGGAGAAGCCGCGCGACGAGTGGAACTCGGCCAGCATCGAACCGCAGCCAGCGCCATCGCAACTGTACAGGAAGTGGTGGCGGGACTCTTGGTACCTGAAAATAGATATTACATCATACAGGGAAACCATGAAAAGGCACTTGTATCTACACACCGCTTGGCGTTCCAAAGGTTGTAGGCAAACATCTGGTGCAGCCTTGGGTGACCTTGCTTGGAGCCGACTGGGGTGGACCACTGAATCGCCTGCACCATGATACCGTCCTTGTCGGGACTGTTCAGCGGGACCAGAGCGTACAACCTGAAACGAGTACATGTTAGCATTTACTCTGAAGGACGTCTCCAGGTTGCCCTCACTTTGCCACCCTCTGGAAAGCCTCTTCCGTGACCTGCTTGTCTGTGTCCGAGTCCTTTTCTTTTTCTTTCCTCTTCGCGAGCACCTCGAGGTAGCACTTTGTGAGGTCGACCGCCGACCCCGTCTGGGTTGCGTCGTGCAGCAGCAGAGAACCCTCGTACAGAAGGAGCTCCAGCTCGGAGAACTTCTCGGAGGAACCCAATCTAGAACAAAGAGGAGGAGTCCATCGTTACAGCGTTGTAAAACGTGATGAACAAATTAATAAGTACAAGGCATGATCTGAACAATAATAGCTAGCAAATGACGGAATCATTGAAGTGTACATGATTTATTCTAGAACCATCCGGGAGATTCCCATTCCCGGAGGCCATTAAGTTAGTCTACCGGTATACCACACAGCCTGCATGGCCCATTTAGTACCCTCTCCTATGTCCCTGAATGGTGTCTTTTAAGTTTTTACCTGTAGAATAGCGTCCTGTACATTTGGTGCGCCTCGTAGTAGTTTTGCTGCTCCAGCGCCTGCTTCAGCTTGGCCTTGACCCGAAGGCAGCCGCCGGCGCCGGCGCCACCACGGCCGCGGACGCCAGACATCTCTTCAATCGCAGACAGACAACCAATAAAGTAGATAATCAGGTCATTAACGGAAGCAAATCACTTAATCGGATATCCTAATCAAGAGACAAGTTTATCTCGATCGTGTAAAATTTGTGTTTGGTTAAAAGCTGAGGCGTCAGCCACCGAGGCAGCTCAGCTGACACCACTACCGACACTCAGCACACGGGGAGAGAAAAGAGCGCCAAGTTCAAACGCAAGAGAGATGTCTGGGGAAAAACAGCGCATATTGTCACATAATACTCACATTGTTGTGTATGGGCATGGTATATCAAGATTTATTTTATCATTTGACTGGAATACAGATAGATAGTTTATAACTGGGGGAGGAACCTTCTAACATATCCTAATTGGCTAACCTATCTGTTCAACAATAAAAGGGAGAATAATAGTTTAAATAAACGTATACGTAGGTTATGCCGTGGAACTCGAGTTCTATGGTTATACGTACGTGCGCTTACGACTTTAGATCATGTTAAATTATACTTAATTTAAAGATATCATTTTTGCACGAACTGCACATATATGTTATCTATAACCCTATCCGGTAACATTCCACCATGCATCGAGCTATTGCTGGCATTAATCAACAGGAAGCCGTCCCAAAATGCTGATATGTTCATCATTCCGTTTCACCACGTTACGGCAGAATCCTTGAAGCTTTTCCAGGACCGGAAAGAGTATTTCTTTATGATAGTGAAAAAGGGTCTTTTAGCCTTTTACACGTGTAGAAGTATCACTTATCTAACATTATTTAGCATGAATTCATTCTGAGTTCAACCTTTGAGCAATGGTGAGGGTCTGTAGCGTCTTGGTGGTGGTGGCCACCTTGGCTATTGCCGGGACTTGGGCAAACGGTGAGTTATACGAATATACTGATGTAGCTGTTACAATATTGACTTATATTACTTTCAGGCTCGTCTTCCGAGTCCCTGTTGCGCCTCGAGCAGTGCAAGACATTCCTCACCCTAATCGACAAGGACCCGATCCGGGAAGCTCTTGACACGAGTGAGTCGCGTAAATAATACTGAACTCCACTTTTGGGCTCTAATCACTGATTCTTTCAGCCAACATGTTTGATGCCTATCTCATCGCCATGATTGAGGACAAGGCCTCAAAAAAGGACCGGGACATGGGTATGATTATAATAACTTAATAAGATTATTTTAGTTGTAGATGCAAATATCTTATTTTCAGCTCAAAAGAAGTTTAAAACCTTCCAAAAATGCCACCGGTTGGTCGAGATGTCTCATCTGCTACACAACCGGATCACATCGTCTGGCTACAGCGATTACAACCCTCTGAACCGGATCTCCCTGGGAGAGAGTGACAGCGATCTCATCCATGGAGGGAGCCACAGGAACTTCCATAGGTCAGACAGCAAGGACAACTTTGGAAGGTACATACAGAGCAGCAAATGTAGAGTTCCATGTTTTAAGCTCTTTCGTTTAGTAGCAAGTGCAAGATCAAGTTCTACCCAAAGAGCCAATACGGGGGCAACCCAACCACTCTCTACCAGGGAACACCCTCCATCAAGATGGGAGAGCGCAGTCTGAGGACGTTCGGAAAATGCTGCTGGCTCTTGTACAAGTGAGTTATGAAGTATAGTTAGCCGCCTTTCCGTCAAGTACAAAGTAGACACAATCGTACCCTATACAAAGTACTTAAAGCTTGTCACTCGCTGACAGACGGGCTCGCTTCCGTAGGCCCAAGGGGCGCGTCCTCGTCAAGGGTGGCAAGGAGATGCCGTACGCAAGCTCGTGGAAGTTCAGACCGGGACAGATCAGAAGCGTTAAAATGATTCCGTCTTGCTAACGTAACACACGCTACTAACAATCATAAAGTAAGTTTGCTTAAGTTTTAGACACTGGGTTTATACTTGATTTTTTATTCTCTTTTAGTGGTCACGGAAAAGTGAAGAAGTTGAGTGGAGGGGCTAATCTGGCTCATGCCACAAGCTGGGGGTTCAGAGAGGAAGCAGTTAGAAGAGTCAGGAAAGTGAAATGTTGATGATCATGATATATGTACATGTACTACAATCTGATTAAATGTTATCAATGATGTGCTTGCAAAATTATTATCTCCTAAGATGTTATGAAAATCCCGTGAACAAAATAAAGAAATTGTGAGAAATAAGTGTTAAATATTATTGTATTATTGTAATTAGAATTTACAATCAAAATCTCCCGACCATCCTTTCCACACCCCTTGATACTCTGCCTGTGCCAGAGTGGAATGGGTGAGTGTGCTGAGCGAGCACGTTTGGGAGGAGGAGTCCCAAGACCACACGTGGCACTCAACATTACTAAATGGAGAGAATGTAATTTTATACATCCAACTCACGGTTAGTTCATAGTACCTGTTGCATCTTCTCCAGCATTCCTCAGCTTCAGTTACACCTTCATATCCCAAGATTACAGAGTCTCCCTTTATTAGCTGGTGTTTAATGCACGGTCCTAAGTACGGAGGAAATGATCATTAAAATGCTCTACTGATGCACAGTGGGCTCTGATGGGAAAAAAATCCTCAGACATATATTTCTATGTTTTAGCTGGATATGATAGAATAACTCTTCGGATTTCTAAAAATGGTTTTATATTTCTCCTAACTTTTATATTTTTGGAGTTACAGTCATTTTAAGCAAACTGACCAAGCACCAATTTCAAAAAATGAAAACAGCTATATTTGTAGCAGTTTGAGACCTGTCATGGGACAAAAACAAATAAATAATTTTATACTACATATTTTCTTCCAAAACTTTTAGGTATCATAGTTTACCTCTTTTTCTGCAATAATAACATATTTTAGGAGTAAAATTTTACATTTTTATTAGTAGGCATGATATTTTATTGCAGTTGGAACAGGCCTCGGTGGTGCATATTGCACCTGTTGCACACTTTCTCAGGATGACTGCCAGGATCCAGTTGTGATTGCTAATGGAATTGGAATCGACAGACACATCCAAGGTATATTAAACACTCATGCCATAATTGCAATACATTTAGAATATTTATTTTAGGCATCCACAAGATCTTCGATGACCTGGCAGAACCTGTTGGTGGTGGTGATGAGTTGGTCATTTGAAAGAAGAAGGGGGACTACAGTGTTCACCAGGGTGTTACCCAAAAGCCGTTGTTTGGGTCCTTTGAGACAGCGTTCACGCTTCCCGTTCTTCATGCATGGATTGGCACGCTCCATTTCTTTGAGAATCTTCTGTATCCACTGAATTCACGTCACGCTTTTGCAAATGGGAAGATTATCTGGGCAGTTGGAAAGAGTCCTGGAGAACAGGCAATAGCTGCAATGGCACAGGCAAAGAGAAGCTTCCGGGCAGAAGCCATGGACAAGCTTGGAATGCGGTTAGATATGCCAAACCCGGCAGGAGGTACTTCAGATACCGGCAACACCGCCAGGCTCTTCTTCAGTGAAGGCAAGAGACAGCAGGTTGTCAGCCTGTATCACGGCACAGAGGAAGAGACTAAAGCCCTGCAGGACCTTCTTCAAAGGTTTTCAGTTATCCTTCGGTAAGAAACATTTCTTTGCAATTTTGACTGATGTTTATTATAATTCTCTTTTTTTAGAGTCCTTTCATCCAAGAGTCGCCATGTGAAGGTTGCAGAGTTCAAGGAGTACTGTACCGGTACGTACCTTCTGCAGTTGTCAACCTTTGACTGGGCGCCTGTCAGCCAAACTGTACATAGGTTCCTAGCCCATGGCTGGGAAATGATTGAACGGAACAGAGGCATTGGCTTAGGTCTGCTCAGTGAGGAGCCAATCGAGTCATTGCACAAGGAAATTCGCAAAACAAGAGAACATGGCGCCAGGAAGACATCTGTTCTGGATAATGTGGAGGATGTGTTCCGCAAGCTGTTCATTCGTTCAGATCCCCTGATTCGAGCAGAGGCCAGGACCCTGAACTGCTCCTTCTGTCAAGGGAAAGGTCATACAAAGCAGAGCTGCTCTGTTCTTCGCCAGGGTCCATCAAAAGAAGATGACACAGTTGTTGAAGGATTTTTTGTGTAAATGAGGTTCTATATTGTATGCCTTGCAATGAAAATAAATAATTGGTAAATTGCATAATAGGTACAAGCTAGAGTCAATTAGATGTCTTTATTGAATTTTGTGACCCTGTTTACCCCTAAAATATGAAAACATGAGGTTTAAATTAGCTGTTAATACATAATGCCCCAGAGATTGGGGCTTCCTAGGGATCTTGAGGTACAGCTAGAGTCAATTGGATGTCTTTATTGGATTTTGTGGCCCTGTTTACCCCTAAAAATATGAAAAAATGATAGAAAACATGATGTTTAAATTAGCTGTTATTATTGCCCCAGAGATGCCCTTTGGGGCTTCCTAGGGCACTTGCGGTATAAGCTAGAGTCAATTTGATGTTTTTATTGGATTTTGTGGCCCTGTTTACCCCTAAGCTGATTTCAAAATGAGAGATAACTCAGGGCCCAATTTCTCTGATGATGGTGCCCCAGGAATGCCCTCTGGGGGCCTCCTAGAGCCCTCTGGGTACAAGTTAGGACCAATTAAAGGTCTCCATTGGAATTTGCGGACTGTTTTACCCCTAAATAGATGTTAAAATTCTAAATATTGAATTTTTTCCCATCAGTATAATAAATGAGCCCTCTGTGTGATGTAAGGTATACCACCTCACTTCTTAACTCCCCCAGGTGGCAATCTGGCAACCCTGACACGGCCCCGATGGCAATTCCTTTGTAGATCAAATCAATCTCCTGTTTGGAATTGTGGAATTGCTTCAGCCAGCAACCATTTGGGGTGTGACCATGAGGACCAAGCCAGACGAAAAAGTCACATGAGGACGGGGCTCTGAAACATAGATATTTTATCCTAATCTGTAAAAAAAAAGTGGGAGTATAGTATGTATGTTTCCTAAAGAGTATCACATTTTATCTCAATGCTTGAAAAACACTAATTACAACACTAATTATAGGCATAAATTCTGTTATCTTCAAAGACATTCTTGATCTTGTTCCGCTATCTACTTCCTTGTTAGAAAATTCCGCTTAGTTTTTTTCTCATTATATCCTTCTACCATGGCCGACGAGGACGATTCCTCCGCGTCCAACACTTTCGACCTCAGCCTGTACGAAAAGGGCCCCGTGCTGGGCAAGGGCGGCTTCGGCATCGTCTACAAGTACAACAGACTGAGCCTAACTGATGACGAGACCCAGCACCCGGCTGAAGTCGCCGTGAAGCAGCTAAGTCACGATCAGAAGAGTGCAGTCCGGGAGCAGAATGGATTCAAGTTGAGGCACCGGAACATTGTCCGCTTCCTGGGTTTGTGGTCAGCAGGGCCGGATGCTCAGCTGCTGCTCATCATGGAGGTGTGCGTGGGGTCGCTGCGGAAGGTGATGAAGGCGAGAGGGCAGCGGCCGATGGAGATCGGGGAGGTGTCGGCCGTGGGGTTGCAGATTGCGGAGGGATTGGCGTACATACACGGGGAGAACTTTATTCACAGGGATTTGAAGCCGGGAAATGTGCTCATTGTTGTGCCCATACATCAAGTAGAAGGTAAGTACCTTACGGTAGTTAAGCGAGACTAACTCTTTGTTCGATTGCACATATGATTAGACTGGGAGAACCTCTATCTCGGAGATGCCACGCTGAAGATCAGTGACTTTGGCCTCAGTCGACCTGTGAATCGCGAGAGCAGCTACACCATGACCACTGGCGCCGGCACCATGGACTACATGGCCCCAGAGGTCTTCAAAAAGGGCAACAGTCCCCATGCCAGGTACAACCGCAAGTCGGATGTCTTCTCCTTGGGAGTCATTCTTCTGGAGCTCATCTGTGGCGGTCGACCTTCAAGACCCTTCAGCGTCAGCGAGGGATCATTTGCAGATCAGGTGAGCAACACACCCATATTGACACAGACATAATGTAATACCAACTGTTTCAGGTTAGCACGCTTCTCCGCAATGTCACTTGTGTTTACACCAAGAGAACCATCGTCCGACTGGTACAAGACGACATGGAAATGCGTCCACTGGCAAGAGAGGTTATTCAAGAACCGCTCTTCGTCAGTGCCATTATTAGACACAGATCCACAAAGGCAGATACCTTGGCTGGAGTGGGACAGCTGTACGATTCGGAACTACTCCCGACAGGAACTCAGATCCTGGTCAGAAAACCTGGCTCCTTCCAAGAATACCTTGCAGCCAATGACAAACAACCTCTCAAAACCGGCTTCAACCATGAAAGCTTACTGGAGATCAAAGCTATATTTTCGGACGAGGCTGGGATGGCCTGCATTGCATTCAAAGTCAGTGCTGGGCTGGTGACTCTCAAAGAGTTTCTTGCTTCAAATGGAGGCGAATTGGAGCTGCCAACTGTGAAGCGATTTTGCAGAGCAGCCTTGTCCGGAATCAGCCATCTTCAGGAGAAGCAGGTTTGTATATAATTGTTGATCATACCTTTTACTTTGCAAGTTATGCATGGTCTTACTGCTTAGATCCTATCTAAAGACTCTGGCATAGGACTCAACCGTCAGAGCATCCTTGTGAACAAAAGTGATTCCTATCCTCAGCTTCAACTGATGGCGCTCATTCCCGAGAATTCGGAAGCCTTTGCACTCCTCTGCCCTGATTTGCAGCATGAACGACTCGTCCAAGACCATGGCATTAACACCGATTTAGAGACCTTAGCCAACCTCTGCGTTGAGTGGATCACTGGGAGAGTGCCACCATGCAGGCTTCTCACCCCACCAGAGGAGAAGTCACTCCAGACTGAACCCATGACCCCATCTGGCACCTTGACCAATCTGTTCAACTTCAACATCTTTGCTCAGAGAACAGATGGCTCACTGCGACGGAATAGGCTCATGAGGAAACTAAGCCAGCCTCTACCGACAAGGAAGCTGGAGATATTCCTGTTGAAACTGTTGGAGAGACCGGATGAAGATGAGACCGATTTTAATGTGGAGGTGAGTCAACTTCTGGAGGATGAGTTCTTCTCCAGCCTGGACGATCCCTCCATGCGAGCAGAGAATTTCTTTTCAATATGCCATTGGCCGGCGTTCAATGCCATAATCCTGGGGTCCACAACAGGCACCCTGGTGTGCCTAGACGGCGCCTCCCTGGCCGTGGAGTCCATTCAGAAGACCACCGACCACAGGGGAACCTGGATCATTGACACTCATGCTCGCAGCATGTTGACTGGCGCAGTGGATAACCACACTCTGAAGCTCTGGAGGAGAGATCATGTTCTAGGGGATCTGGAAGAGGTGGTCAGTACCAATCTTCATGATACCACCAAGGCCATAAATGGAGCCAAACTTGGCAAGGCATGGGCTGTGGCTTCCATTTCAAAGGAGGACAAGCAAGTTATGATGATACTCTCTGCTGAAGATCTCTCTGTCAAAAGGGAAGTTAGTCTGAACACAACGGTGTTCACACATGGTATGGCATTTACAGCTGGAAGCGGCTTGTTGGCATTTTCCTCCAAGAAAACGCTGAAAGTCCACAACCTGGATAAAACTGACAGCAAGAGAATCAAGCTCAGCGAGACAATCAGTGCTCGCCCAACTGCCCTCTATGTCTCTGGGAATGATCTCTACCTAGGCTACGTGGACGGTTCTATCCAGTGCTACAAGTGGCCGGTAACAAACGACAACTCATTGCTGAGCCATGAAGAGAGCAAATGTATCCTGCCTGCAATGTCGCCCAGCAAAGGCTGTGTCAGACAGATAGCTGTGACGTCCACAGGAGACTGTGCTAGACAGAGAGCAGTCTTGATTGCTCTACTCATGAAGGAAGGTGCCACAACTGCCGATTGCAAACACTCTCTCTTGGCCCTCCCATTACCCAGATCAAAACACACATTACATGAGGGCAGTTTTGAGAGGATTACCTGGCTCTTGAACAATGTCCCAACAAGAAGCTTCTTCTCCAATGAGCAGAATAGCGTTGTCTTGCCCAGGAGCCACTTCACCCTGTCGGACAAGGCTCTCTGGTATTGGGATGGAGCTACGGTTCGGAGGAAGAGTGTCAGAGCCCTCAAGGTTATGGTGGAGCTCACACCATTGGCTGAGTACCCGACAAAAGTGAAGAAGAGCGCCTCCACATTGCAGAAGCAAGGCAGCTCCAGCGGTTCCATCAACGATGACACGATCAGCGTTCACCTACGGAAAGCTGTTTAAATGACTTACCCTTTACACGCATCTTGACAGTCCTTGGCGTTCTTGGGCGTTCCGTACATGACCACCTTGTGATTTCCATCCTCAGCATCTACATCTAGCAGACAAGGGTTCTCTGAATATAAAAATACACATTACAAGAGCATAAATATACTCAGCTAAGCATACTCTGTTCTGAAATGGATGCATTTGCCACGGCCACTTCTTTATGATGCGAGTAGACATCCACGGCCAGTATAGCCGCAGTCGCCACCACAAACAACACTGCGCAGAACAGCAGCAGGTAGCACTTCTTCACATTGTCCTTGCACCAGTTTCCCTTCTTCTTCTCACTGGCCATTCCGGGTCTCTGAGGCACGCCCCTGTAGTCGACATCTTCATCCTTGAGCCTGAGTGTGGGCAGCGTGACGGACTTGCCCCCGCTGATGGGCGTGTAGTACTCATCGTCCAGCCCGACCCCGTCCTCGTAATAGGGATCGGACGAGGTCTTGCTGGCTTTGTAGAGGATCTTGTCACAAGACATGATTCGAATTTATGTATTATACTCGTTTGATGAAAATATAGGGAGTATCTCCTTGTCCTATATGGTCAGAATATTCAAAACAGGATGTTCGTATCGTCTAAGGAAGACAAAGTCATTTGGTTCATAGGCCTTGTATTATCTTCGAAAACTTAATT